>PVIW01005749.1:0-100207 GCA_004026585.1 Noctilio leporinus
AGAGAGGGGAAGGGAGAGAGGCAGAGACAGCGATAGAGATAGAGATAGCAATGTACGGTTGCTTTTCACCTGCCTCCAGCTACAGAGCTGGCTGGAGACCTGGCTTGCAACCTGATTATGTTGCCCTGGCTGGGAATCGAACCAGCGACCTTTGGGTTCGCAGGCCGGCACCTTATCCACTGTGCTACCAGCCAGGGCTGTTTTTTTTTTTTTTTTTAGTATACTCACAGATAAGTGCAGCTCTCACCACAAATTTCAGAACATCTTCATCACTCCTTTTAGCCACCACAATCACTCCTCCTCACTCCCACCTTCAGTCCCTGGCAACCACTATTTTACATTGCGTCTCTATGGATTTCACTATTTTGGACAGTTCATGTAAATAGAATCAATTATCATGATCTTATTTGACTGGTTTCTTTCATTGATACAATGTTTTCAAGGTTCCTGTTGTAGCATGTATCAGAATTGCATGGATGAACCAGATTTTTAAAAATCTATTCCTTAGTTGATGGACTTTTGGATTGTTTCATCTTGTGGCTGTTATGCTTAATGCGGCTATGAAAATTCTTTTACAGGCTTTTTTTATCCTCACCAGAAGACTTTTTTTTTTTGTCATTACTTTTACAGAGGGAGGAAGGAGTGGGGGAAAGTGAAAGGGAGAAAGGCAAGGAGGGGGAGACAGAGAGGAAAGGAAGAAGGTGGAGAAAGAGAAACATTGATTGGTTTCCTCCTGCACACACCCCCAACCAGGGATCAAACCTGGAGACTAGGTATTTGTCTTGACTGGGGATCAAACCCCCAAACTTTTGGTTTATGGGATGAAGCTCCAACCAAATGAACCACCCAGCCAGGGCAATATTCTTTTCCAAGTTTTTGTGTGACATACTTGTGTGCTTTCATTTCTTTTGTGGGGGTATAAGGACTTGACAGTAGACAGCACTTGAAATGAGTTGGGAGGAGCATTTCAGCTCACTTTGAGCTCAGGTGAGTCTTAGTTCTTGATTCAGTTCTCCAGTGTACAGATGGTTCTCTATTTAGGGTGATCCTAATAAACCCATCATAAGTGGAAAATATTGTAAGTCAAATATTGTAAGTTAAATACAACTAACATACTGAAAATAATAGCTTAGCTTGGCCAATTTTTGCTGAAGGCATTATCACTTTTGCACCATCATAAAGTAAAAAAAAAAAAATCTTAAGTCAGGGACAGGCTGTATGAGGTAAGGGAACAGTGAATGAAGCACCTTCAATGCTCACTCAGTGTCATCTGTATGTTCTCATTTCTGCATGGATTTCCTCTGGGGACTTGGTTTCCTCCCTTGTCCCAGAGATGTCTAGGTGAGGTGACTGTTGTGTCTACATTGTTCCCTGTCTAGTGAGTATGGGTGGGTGGGAGTGGCCCTGTGATGGAAGGGCTACCTGTCTAGGGTGGATACCACCTTGGCCCTGAGCTTCCAGAACCACTCTGGCCACCCTTGACCCTGACCTGGAATCAGCAAGTAGGAAAATTTTAGTCTGACTTGTTTATAGTCATCTTTCTTAAATATATGTATAATTCACATTTATTTCAGTGTTTACTATTAGAAGTGTTTGGGATCTTTATTTAGAAGTTTGGTGATGTTTCTGTGACCAGACATATAGGCTCTGGTAAAGCTGGCTTCCTTGTATGCTGTTTCTCTTAGAGTAGCAGTTTCCAAGAGCCTATTGACACTGTTAAGTGAGTACTTACTGCATACCACTACTACCACAGAAGTCTGTTACTTGTTCTCTGTTGAAATATTACGTCATTCAGAAGGGATGATTTCTGTAATACTTGATTTATCAGCAGGGATTGGTTTATTGAACATTAAATTTAGAATTTGAATCCTAGTCCATCACTCACCAGTTGTTTACCTTGGCCAAATCCCAATCTCTCTGAGTCTGTTTCCTTAATTGTATTGGATTGAGTAATACGAATATTTACTTTATGTGGTAATTACAAGGATTAAATGAACCATTGTATGATAAATACCTACTAGTGCCTGGCCAAAATAGAACCTGAAAATAGTACTTTGATTTTGTGTCAGAAGACCTTGCAAGAATGGACCAATGGAATACAAAACAGGTAGGATGGTGTTAGTGAAGAAGAGAAGCCAGGAATGATCAGGTGTTTACTACCAGAAGGATTTAGGGAGGCATCTGAATGGGGGCTTTACAATGCAGGAGGAAGTGGACAATGGCAGAATTGGCCCTGCCTGGCCTCACCCTGCATACTGCAGCTTCTTTTGGGGAGTGCATGCCATTTGGTTCTGTGATTCTCTCCTCAGTCATCAAAGGGACTGCCAGGAAAGCTCTTTTTTAATTGATTTTTTTTTTAAGAGAGAGAGAGAAATATTGATTTGTTGTTCTACTTATTTATGCATTCATTGGTTGATTTGATTTTTAAAAATATTTTTTATTGCTATTCTATTATTGGTTCGTTATTGTATGTGCCCTGTGCAGGGATCAACCCCCCAAGTATCCTGACAACTGAGCTACTTGGCCTGGGCCTACCAGGAAAGCCTCAGACTTGGACACTTGGACAACCTAACTTGGGACTCAGGGCAACCAGAGGACCTTCACCTGCCATTCCTCCACTCTTTGCAGCATGCAGTCTAGACCCGAGTAAACATGATGGCCCACTACCTCTCAAACATGAAGCAAGGTGCTCTGTGAAATGAAATGGAATCTTTCTGCCTTGCTGGGCCAGCAGTTCACTCCAGAGAAGAATGTACTTTCTAGCAGCTTCATTCACACAACAGCAGCTTTGTTCCTGCCCAGTAAACTTGTGGCCTCCAGGGATGCTGTGCAGACTTGCTGTGATTGAGCTGGGAACATGCAGTCCTTTGATAATAGTTCTTTATCCTGGCCTCTCAATCACAGTAACACAGGTTGAAGAATGGCTCAAGCAAACACAACCCTGACTCTAGGTCTGACTCTGAAATGAAGACCCACCTCCCATAGGGACAAGCACTGGCTTCCTTGGAAATTAAAAAAAACAAAAAACAAAAACACAACCAAGAACTTTGGGGTTCTGCATACAATTGCACTTAACCTCAGTTTAAACATCAGCAGAGAAAATTTGTTACCTAAAGAGGTCTTCCTGAACACAACATGGACTATTCACCTATCCTCCTCCTGTGGTTTATACTCATTTAATTCACATGCAACTTTATAGGCTTTTGTGTTTTTGTGTTTTTTGTTTTGTAGTGAGGTAAAATTCACATCACATAAAATTAACCATTTTTAAATTAACAATTCAGTGGCATTTAGTTATAAGTACAACCACAACCTCTATTTCCAAAATGTGCTTATCACCCCAGAATAAATTCTGTTGGTGAAATAAGTGCTTTTCTCTTTGACTTCTTCCTAATGATCAAGATCTGTGTGCAATTTTGAAGGTATCCACATCCTGTGTACCTTACCCAATTACCTCTGGTTGGAAAACTAAAAGCCGGTTCTCCAAGTGTTTCCTATGCTTCCCCAAAGTTAATATTCCCCAAATGTACTTTGTGTCTCATCTAAAGTTTAAGTTAACTTCTTCAGGACAGATTAATGCCATGTATCTCGGGCCCAGAGTGAAGGAAATAATTTTATTGTTGTAAATTTCAATTCAGTGGGAGAGCCCTTCTGAATCAAATTTTCTCTAGACCACTCACCATCTGACCTCAGCCATCACCCAGCGTCTCTTTCTTTCCTCTCCTCCACCCTTTTATGAACTTTCGCTGTACACATTGCCCACAGAAACCACTCTCATCTGAACTTGGAGTGCTTGACCCTGTTATTGACTTATCATCCATAATGCATGCTCATGTAATGTTTCACCTTTTCAGGGTACATATCTAGCATGTAATTAGGTTGGAAATAGTTTGGGCTACAAAGAAATTTGCAGATTATTTGGCCCAATCTCCTCATTTTTAGATATGAAGAAAACCAAGATCCAGAATGAGTAGGTGACTTGGCTTTGGCCATACTTTTAGTGCCGTAATTTTTTTTTTTAAGATTTTATTTATTATTTCCAGAGAGAGGGGAAGGGAAAGAGGCAGAGAAGGAGAGAAACATCAATGTATGGTTGCCTTTCACCTGCCTCCAGCTACAGACCTGGCTGGAGACCTGGCTTGCAACCTGCTTACGTGCCCTGGCTGGGGAATCAAACCAGCGACCTTTGGGTTCGCAGGCCGGCACCTTATCCACTGTGCTACCAGCCAGGGCTTAGTGCCATAATTTAAAAGGAAGCTAGGACTCCTGACATCTAGGTTAGTGCACTATAAGGGTTTCCTTCCGCTGCATTGGCAAATTACCACAAGCTGGGCAGCATAAAAGAACAAAAATGTATTCTCTCATGATTCTGGAGATCAAGTCTGACATTAAGGTGTCAGTTGGGCCATGTTCCTTCTAAAGGCTCTAGGGGAGAGGAGAATCCTTCCTTGCCCCTTTCAGCTTCTGGTGGCTCTAGGCCTTGGTGTGGGGCAAGGTGATGTACCCCTCTCTTCTCATGCCTTTCTTCCATTTGTTTCTGAATCTCAAATCTCCTTACCTTTTATAAGGATTTAGGATCTTCTCTAAATCCACAATGATCTCATCTAGAGATCCTTAACTTAATTATACCTGCAAAGACCCTTTTTGCAAATAAGGTTACATTCACATTTTCCAACAGGAGTTAGGACATGAGGCTTTTGGGGACCTCCATTCAACCTACTACATGCCCTTAGAGGAAATTTCTTGTCCTGCTAAGAATGCAATGCTTTGCCATAAAATGTGCAGGTTGCTGTTTTATTTAGGTGTTTACACTGAGTGCCTCCAAACTGTTACCTACCTTCAATTTTTAAATATGTACTATAACCTAAAAAAGTATAGCTGAATAATGGAATGCTATACAACTGTTAAAGAGAATGAATTAGATCTATATGTGCAGAAATAAAACAATTTGTAAAATATGTCAAGTAAAAAATGGAAGGAGCAGAATAACGTTACCTATGTTGCCCTTGGTGTTACTGAGCACCTATAAACAGGTGGATGTACAGTATACTTGTGTTTGTATAGAATGTTTCTGGAAGGACACATAAGAAACTTAACAGTGGAGTGTGGACATCTGGGGAAAAGGATCAGATGTGTTCCACTGTATACTCTTAAGTATCATCTATTTTTAAAAATTGTGTTACTTTCAAATAAAAAATTAACAAAAAATATAAAGCTCTAGCTGGTGGCTCAGTGGATAGGTTCCAGCCTGTGAACCCAAAGGTCACTGGTTCAATTCCCAGCCAGGGCACATAACCAGGTTGCAAGCCAGGTCTCCAGCCAGGTCTGTAGCTGGAGGCAGGTGAAAGGCAACCATGCATTGATGTCTCTCTCCCTCTCTGCCTCTCTCCCTGCCCCTTTCTCTAAACTTAATAAATAAAATCTTAGAAAAAAAAATGAATTAGGTTAAAAAATTAATAAAAAATATGTAACATTGGCTTTGATGGGTGAGATCTGCAATGCAAGTTTTCTAACATCGTGGAAATGTTAAGCTCTTAAGGTCATGAATTTGTGGCAGAGGATTTCTCTCCTTTCAGTCAGGCTAAGCCACAGAATCAGTCAAGGTTAGCTTCATGAGTTGTATGAAGGGAGGGAAGATGTTTGTGCCCCAGAGGATATCCAGGTACTTCCCACAGAAAGGCATGTACCAAGTGACCTCAATATGCAGCTAAAACTGTTTGACAAAGCAAACTGTTTGCTAATCTTTAGCTCAGTTTTCCCAGGAGGCACTTGGATAAGCTGAATGAAGAAGCACTACAGAGCTAGGCTTGCCCTTTAAGTCCTCCAAATCCAGGGTTGCTTTTATGCCACACTATGAGGATTATTTTTGGCACTGGGATGGGCAGAACCCCTGGAGAGTTAAAAAAAAAAATCCCTGACAAACATACCACTTGATAGTAATAAGTGGACAGAGAGAGAGCCAGGAGAAGTTCATGGCACATTTCAAATTATGCTGTGTTTCCAAACAGTGCACTTAGGCAGATTATATTTCCTTATGTCAGTAGTTTGAAAGAGTGTCAAAGGTGCCACAGAAGGAAAGGCCTAAGGAAAGGGGAGGAAAAGGCAAGAAAAGTAAAGTGGGAGAAGGAGAAATGTGTGGATGGACCAGAAGATTTGCTTCTATATCCCAGGGCAAATGAAGTAGACTGCTGACTCAGCTTTAAACACATTCCCCACCCCCCTTTTTTTTCTTTTATTAATTCTTTTATTCTGCTACTTTAGGTTTAATTTGCTTTTTTAATTAAATTTTATTGTTGTTTTATTACATCCATCCCCTATTTCCTTCCCTCTGCCCCCTTCCCCACCCACCCACTGCCCCCAAAGTCAATCCCACTTGTTGTCCATGTCCATCCATCGTTCTTCCATACTAGTTCTTGACTAAACTGCTCCCCTTCTTTACCTCCTCCTCTCCCCTCCCACCTCCCCCTCCCCCCTCCCCCCTGGAGATCTATTCATTGTATTCATGTATCTGGTTCTGTTTTGCTTATTTGTTTTTGTTCATTATTGTCCAGAAATGGGTGAGATCATATGGTATTTGTCTTTCACTGACTGGCTTATTTCACTAAGCATAATACTTTCCAGTTCCATCCATGTTGTTGCAAAGGTTAGGAGTTCCTTCTTTCTGCTGTGTAGAATTCCATTGTGTAAATGTACCAAAGTTTTTTGATCCAATCATCCACGATGGGCACTTAGGCTGTTTTCAGCACTTGGCTATTATAAATAGTGCTGCTATGAACATAGGGGTACATAGGTTCTTATGAATTAGTGTTTCAGGGTTCTTTGGGTATAGTCCTAGTAGTGAAATTGCTTGGCTTTAGGTTTCTCATATATAGCCTTTATGATGTTGCGGTGTGCTCCTTCTATTCCCATTTTGCTGAGTGTTTTTATCATAAATGGTTGCTATATTTTATCAAATGCTTTTTCAGCATCTATTGAAAGACAACAAAAAAAACTTTTTAAGTGAAAATAATGTATTTTATAAAAATGAGATTCTGTCCCAAAGCATTTTTTAAACTTCTGGATTTACTTTTTAAATGTTTATTAATGAGAGAGAGAGAGAGAGAGAGAGAGAGAGAGAGAGAGAACACACGCAGGAGAGAGGGAAAAAGACATCAACGCGAGAAATATTGATTGGTTGCCTCTTATACTTACCCCGACCAGGGATCGAACCTGCAACCTAGTATGTGCCCTGACCAGGAATTGAACCCACAACCTTTTGGTATACTGGACAATGCTCCAACCAATTGAGCCACACTGGCCAGAGCTGGTTTTTAGAGCTGTTTCAGGTTCATAGCAAACCTGAGCAGAAGTACAAAGACTTCCTATATGCATCCCTGCCTGCATCTTCATCAAACATCTGGCACCAGAATCCCATTTGTGTAATGTGGCATGTCTTTTCTGTCTGTGCCCCGTGCCAGAATCAGGATCATTCTCCATCTCAACCTGTCTGTCCACAGCCAACTGCCTACCTTTTGTTGGTGGAAGGGAGGGGAGCCAGGAACCCAGGGCTCCTTGCACATAACCAGTTCGGTTTTCACCCCAGCTCATGGTGTGGCCTTCCAGGTACCTGTTTCCCATAACTCCTGGTCTTTCTCTAGCTTGAATGAGTTTTCTTTTTCTTTTTCTTTTAATATTTTGTTAATTTTTAGAGAGAGAGGGAGGGAGAGAGGCAGAGAGACATCAATGTATGGTTGCCTTTCACTGGCCTCCAGCCAAGGACCTGGCTGGAGACCTGGTTTACAACCTGGTTCTGTGCCCTGGCTGGGAATCGAACCAGTGACCTTTGGGTTCGCAGGCTGGCACCTTATCCACTGTGCCACCAGCCAGGGCTGAGTTTGTTTTTTAATACCTTACCTCCATGCAGACCCTGAGGTTTCAGCTTTCTCTGGCCTGTAAGGTCAGATAGATGTGACCATCTGCTTTCTTTCAAAATTCCATCATCTTTCAATTGCTGATCTTTTTTATTCTCTTTGAACTCACGGTCAATCCTTCTTAATATTTTAATGCCATTTTAGCAGACTTTGGGGAAAGAATCAATTAAAGGCATGTGTACAATCTGAAATGTCAAGTTCAGGTTTTTATTTTATTACTGCCCCCTGCCCCCCACACACACATACATGCACTCACTCTAATTAATGCCCTTACAGTTCAGCTTCCACTTGGGCAAGTATATTTAGAACATAGTATAACATATGCATGTGTTTTAAAATTTTTAGTAATAGTATACTAGAAATCCCATGCTGTTTCTCATTTTGACATTGTTTTCAGCTTCCTCCACTTCGCTACATTGTAGTTTAATCCTTCTGATTGTTGCATGAAGGTTGCCTTCAGCTCTTTGTGTTAGAATTTAATGAACATTTTAGCACATCTTATACACCAAAAAAAATTTTTGTATGTACCCAGGAATAGAGTTGGGATGTAGAATTTACACATGTTACTTGTTACATTTATTAAATATTAGCAGATTTCTCTCCAAAATGGCTATGGCAGTGAAAACTTCTCAGAGCCCTAGACATCTTAAGTGTGACTCTCCCCGAGGAGGGTAGAACAGGCAGCATTTCTCAAACTTATATGACCATGGGACACTTTCCTTGAAAAACACCATGAGCCTTTAGTGTCTCCCAAACCACTGGGGATAGTAACAAAGATCACACAGGACTAAGAAGCAGCATCCTGTTTAGGGAAACGGGGTAAACTAGTAGCTGTAAACCCAGCTTGTTTTAAATCTAATAGAGTCATTCTGTATAACCTTCACTGCATAGTAAATCCTTGTTTGCTGGCAACCTAGTAAGTTATTTTTGTTATCTGAGAAAAGTCAAGATGTTCTTTCTAATACTTTGTTATATTTTTTTTCTGGAAGGAATCAAGACTAATCTTGGAATTTTTTTGGCCAAGGCCGTGGGCAACTAAGATTCAGTGATCAAAACTGAGACCCTTCCAGTAAAACACAGGCATCTGTTCACAAATTGCTGATTAGAATGCCAAGACTAACATTCAATTCTGATAGGAAGATAACTCCACAGTGATACAGAGGAAAATTGATTTCAAAACTTTAAAATTAAAAGTAGTAATTATATGTTAAAGGTAAAATGGCTTTGAAAAAAAAAACAACAACAACAACAAAAAAAACCCAAAGTAGAACTATACCAGTGTAACCATTAAATAAATCAATCTGAAATTAAAATGTAACCTCTACAGACAGGACCCAATCTAATAGCTCACTAGACCCTAGCCCAGTGCCTGGTGCGGAGACACAGAGATGACACAATAAATAGTTGTTGAAGAAATAAGTGAAAAGATCAGTTATTTTTATTTCAAAAGCCTGATAGTAGAAAATTAGGGTTAAAAATGTGAAGGTATAGGTGTCATAAATATATTTATGAAACCACCCTAAACAACCTGCAATTCTAGTAGGCTAGAACACCTTTCTTATGGGGTTAAGGGATTGTAATGTACACCTATTGTAGTATCTGTCTATCCCTCTTTTCTGGGAACTGACCACCCCTTTCACTGGCATGAATTCCCGGAAGCCAGATTTTTGCTGCATGACAATATGTCCTGGCTATTGGATCAAGTTGGATATAGAGCCCCAGATGGGCCAATCAGATTCTCTTTTCTGGAAGCTGGATGTTGAATTATGAAAACCTAGATAATCTAGCTCTCATCTGTGGCTCTCATCTGAGGTATTTTTTGTTCCCTGGGGATGTTGGCAAGATCTGGCAACATTTTAATTGTCACAACTAGGCCAGGGGAGAGGTTGGGTGTTACAGCATCTCATAGGTGAGGCTAGGTATGCTGCTAAATGTCCTGTGATGTATAGACCCGCCCCCACCACAAAGAATTATCTGGCCTAAATGTCAATAGTGTGACTCTGAGAAACCTTGCTGTATAATGTGAGCACCTGAAAAGACATTGTGTAACTCATTTGACTGGGGCCACCAGCCATCTACCCTCCACATTCAAGGGAAACAGAGCCTGTAGAGAGAGAAAATAATGAAGTGGTACAGAGATGGGCTTAGCTTAGATACAGAAAGTTTTTCAATTCCTGATTCCAGTTCCTCCCAGGGACTGTCTACATTTTTGTCCCTTTATCTTTCTAATATATTCTTTTATACTTAAGATAGCCTGGTATGGTTTTTGTTGCTTAAAACCACAGTAACTTAAATAAATGCAAGAAGGAATCAAGACACTTGGCTCAGCTGCTCTGCCACTACCCTGAGCCCCACCCACTTTACCAACTCCTAGTCATTATATACATAGCTCCACAGAGCTACTACTAATGACACTTGCTAATTATTTCTATTTTGTATATTACTTTGCATTTCCATATACCTCATCAGTCTTGGTACTGATTTCATTTCTGTATATACGTGAATTCAATAAAAACTGTGATCTAGAGTAAGTCACTGAAATGGTCTTTGATGCTTGGTTTTATCCTAGAAGTTACATTTTTCTTTAAGTCTTAGCAGGATTGCAAATTGATTATTATGAATTCCTTTATCCATACATAAATGGTTACTTAATCACTTAGGAGTCCTTAGACCCTTTGGGAATCTGATGGTGTAGCCTGTCTCAAAAAATGTACATATGGCCCTGGCCAGTATGGCTCAGTGGGTTGGCGTATTATCCCATAGACTGAAAGATTATGGGTTCAATTCCTGGTCACATACCCATGATGCAGGTTCTATCCCTAGTCAGAGTATGTACAAGACAGCAACCAACCAATGTTTCTCTCTCACATCGGTTTCCCATGCTCACTCTCTCCCCAACTTCCCCTTCCTCAGAAAGCAATGGAAAAATGTCCTCCAGTGAAGATTTTAAAAAATGTACGTGTATTTTGCAGACAGATCTGAGGGTTTATAAACTATTTAGAGCCATCATAATTACTCCCAGCTCAGGAACCCTCCATTATATAGTTAGTGTCTCCTATGATCTAGATGGTAAAGAAAAATGGGTGAAAAAGTAAGAGTTCTACCCTTGAAAAGAACACAACTTGGTAAGGCTACAGAGCAGAAAATGCCCAATTACAACCCAAGTTATATATGTTAAGAGAAGGGTAATAAGGAGTACTGTGGCAACTCAAAATAGAATTTAATCCAGATTGGGACTGAAAGAAAGATTCCTGGAAGAAGTGACATCAGCGCTGAGAAGTCTAAGCAGGAGAAAACAAGGCCAAGTAGGATAAGGAAGAATGTTGCAGACAGGAGGAAAAGTATGCCCAGAAGGGAAAGAACTTGGTGAATTCATGAAACACAAAAATGTTTAGAGCAGCTCTACTAATCATTTGCCTGTTGCCTCTGAGCTCTATGACTGCTGTATCTCAGGGGGCTGAGTCAGCAAATCCCACAGTCCACATCCCTCTGCCAACTGGCTTCTGGAGAGATTCTGCCAATGGAAGCACTGGTGAACAACTGGAGACAGGAGGGAGAAGCCATGTTCCCCCTGCTGTTGGTGGCATCCTCAGTTGGAGCAACAATATTAGCAAGTGAGTAGGGACTCGTGGGCTCTAGCAACAGTACAACAGTGGTCACCCCAGCCATATCACGGCTGTAGCAGGGGCAGGTGGTGGGTTGGCCTGAGCCGCACAGGAGACATGAGCATTGGGTAATACCATTTCCACTCCTCCAGCCTAGTTTCAGGCAGTTCCTAACCTCTGGGTAATCTCCCCTTTTGTGCCCCTCTAGCCCTTTCAAGTTTTGAACCCAATTCCCTATATTGCCACCGTCTAAAATACTTCATAGTGCTTTCTGTTTTTCTGACTGGACATGACTAAAACAGCAGTCAATTAGAAAATATGGTGAGGGGTGGAGGAGGTGCTGTGGTGAGATTTGGCTGACTAGGTAATTGAGAGCCAGATCATTCAAGTTCATCTTGGGAAATGGTTAGGTGTTTGAATCTTATTCTAAGAGCAATGGAGACCCATGAAAGATTTTTTCAAAGGCAGTTTTATAACAATCTGACAATCAGCAGTTCTCATCCAGATTAATTGTTTATAGATTTTTGATAGTGGTGACAGGTGACCAACGTACAGGTCTTGTTTGATGAATCTTCACCCTTATTATGTTTTCGTAACAATCACAACCAGATATGCCATGGTACATTTCTTTTGTCCTATACAGCTTTGCTGAGCCTGTATCAGTGTGTATTCCTAGAATTTCCATCTCCTTCATGGTAAATTTCCAAATCTTTGAGCGCCTGAGGAGCATGTTTCTAGAAACGTACTACTACATGGATGTAGTTGTGAATGTTGAGGGTATATTCTCAGTTCACTACCTCATTAATGGCAGAACAGCTCCTCTTCTCACCACCCTTCTCTGTCGAACCTATTATGCTGGGCCCAAGTGGGATAACTGGAGACTCATGAGATATTTTAAAGACATGGCCATTTCAGTTAATCTTTTTAATGAAGATCATTTGGGCCATGTTTGAGACACCCAATTGAAGGCCAAGTGTCAATTAGGAAGCTTTTGTAATTATCTAGAATATAATTTGATGGTGTCTATAACAGGGTAGTAGCAGCAAGTTTGAAAATAAGGGATTGGAGGATTTTTATGAGATGGAATGGCCAGAGTGCAATGAAGTATTACAGCAGAGTAAAGATGGCTATAGATTCACTGACTCTCTTCCCATTGACAGGTGGGATCTGTGGATCCTCCTTTTGAATTTTGGTGTGTTCTGTAACTGCTCTGACAAACAGAAAATGACCGATGGGTCACTGTGCTAGTTCTGGACACTAAAAGACCAGAGGTTCCCATTTTTTATTTCTTGGAAATTGTACTCTTGGAATACAACCACTGTATTTTGAGAAATGCAAGCCAATTGGAGAGGTCACACATGCATAGCTGCTCAGTTTGATAGCCCCAGCTAAGTTTCCAGCTGACAACCAGCATCAACTGTCTGCTATATGCGTATGCCATCTTAGGTGTCTTGTCAAGCCTACAGATGACCCCACCCCAGCCATTGATTACAAATGCATCACAGAGCCAAGCAATTGCCACCCATCCGAACCCATTTAGCTTAAGGAATGATGGAAATCATAATGTGATTTTAAGCTGCTAGTTTGTTTTTTAAGCCACTAATTTTTGGGTTGTTTGTTATACAGCAAAAGAAAACAGGAATAGACATGGAAAGAGAGAGAAGGCAGAATCAAGGATGATATGTAGAATGCTGGTTTGGTCCCAGGATAGAGCCAGTTAACTATTGAGATGGGGAAGGAGAACAGATGAATAGTTGGTGATGGTGGAGTGAATGTGATCTATTATAAACTAACAAATATGTATTTTTGGAACTTTTGCCCTAAATGTCTTAGGATATTTAATTTTTAGCATTAGCTATTCAGGTTTTAGGTCTTTATCATTCGGATCTTCTACAATATTAATTTTAGTTATCTCCTGCTACAAAAACAGCTCCATTTCTCAAAAGTATTAAGAGGAACTGGTTTTCACCAGTTCTCGATTGAGAGATCAATTTCCAAGTTTCTTTTTCATTCATCAAATAGTTACTCATCATCTGCCAAGTATTCATCACTGTTCTGGGTGTTAAAAGGCATACTGTTGTGCATAAGATAGACAGTATCTCTGCTCTCATGGAATTTACATTCTACTGGGCAGGCAAACAAAAAACAAGTAAAGAAAATAATTACAAATTAAAAGCAATGAAAGAAGTAAGCAGGTGGTGATAAGAGAATGGAAGTTGAGTGTAACCTACTTTAGATAAGGTGGTCAGGGAAGTTTTGTATTTTTTTTTTGTTTTTGTTTTTTTTTTAATTTTATTATTTTTAGAGAGAGGGGAAGGAAGAGAAAAAGAGAAGGAGGGAAACACTGATCAGCTGCCCTGACTGGGGATCCAGAATCAAACTAGTGACCTTTTTCTTTGCAGGATGACACCCAAAAAAGCAACACTGAACGCCAGAAAGATTTTTAAGATTTTTAAGATGAAACTTAAGGAAGTTGAGTGAACTAGCCGTGAGAAGAGATGCAGGAGGTAGGGTTGGTAGCTATGGGACACCCGAGTGCAAAGTCCCTTCAGTGGTTAAAAGCTTAACCACGTTCTAGGAACTGAAATACTGTGTTTGGAGTGTAGTGAGCAAGAACACTAGCAAGATGAAGTTGGAGATGAGGATGCTAGATTAAACAATATCTTTTAGGCCATATTAAATAATTTGCATTTTATTCTAAATATAAATGATAGACAAAAGCATAAACATTATCAGGTTCATATTTTAAGAAGATAAAGGTCAAAAGAAACCAGAGGAAGATTGGCTGAACAACTGTTGCAGTAGTTTATGATAAAGATGGACTAAGATTCACTATAATTTTCTTTTCCCTGCACTCAGCCTCTTCCTTTATAAAGTGTAGGAGAAGGTTGAACAGAAATGAATCACCAACTATTTCCAAATACTCATCGTCCCCTGCACTGTTGTTCTGTATAAAGATTTGAAATATTTTCAAGATTGATGTTCTCCATGCCTCTCTTCCTCTATGCCCAAGGTTTTCCTTTAACAGGAACTATCTGTCATCTGTGGCTTTTGATAAACTGAACCCATCAGTGGCTTCATTCTTAAACCTGTTGGCAACTGGAAACAGGTGAGGCAGACAATGCAAGAGCAGGTACAGATTTTTGGGTAACTCCATCTGTTGAAGATTAATTCAGTTGTTTGTTTTTTGTATCTGTACTTCTGCAGGGCCATGCAGAATAAAACTAAACTTCAGAGTAAGGGATCAGATTGAGACTTATTAAATTTAGCTTCCTTATACAATGCCTTTAAGTGTGTCAGTAATTCCATCTGAATATGGATGAAATATCCTTTCTTTAAAACGTAATATGGCCCTGGACAGATAGCTTGCTTATTAGAGCAAGGTTGTGTTTTGATCCTTGGTCAAAACACATATAAGAATCAACCATCGCCCTGGCTGGTAGCACAGTGGATAAGGCGCCAGCCTGCGAACCCAAAGGTAGCAAATTCAATTACCCAGCCAGGGCACATAACCAGGTTGCAAACCAGGTCTCCAGTCAGGTCTGTGGCTGGAGGCAGGTGAAACACAACCATACACTGATGCCTCTCTCCTTCTCTGCCTCTCTCCCTTCCCCTCTTTCTAAAAATGATGAAATAAAATCTTAAAAAAAAAATCAACCAATTAATTCATAAATAGCTGGAACAACATATCAATATTTCTATCTCTAAAATCAAACAATAATAAATGTAAAAATTCATTTAATCACTAATGAAATAGAAATCCAATTAAGGTTGTATGTAAATATAAGCTGCTTTCCCTCCCCTCAAAGGTGGTCCATTGTCCAATATAACACACCTTCTTAACTTTCTTCATGGTGTGAAGAAACACTGTAAAAAATCCTTAGTCTTTCCTGAACCTGCATGATTTAAATATGAAGGCAGGCAGTGTTACCTACCAAGACTCACTTTGAATAGCTTTTATCCAGATGTATTTGAGAGTAAATCTTGAAGGAAATGCCAACTCTTGCTACTGAGTATGCAGGCTAGAACGCTGCCTGTGAAGGCCTGTAAGAAAATCATTTGCCTACATAGGTCTTGTCTCTTTGAGAAACAAGCCAAGCCTCTGCTTACACCTAAAACAATGTGATTTCTCAACGCCTTAGGTGTTGGGTTGTCTTTCCTTTCGAAAAAAGGCAGGCAGAAAGGAAAACTAAACAAGCTGAAAACGGCCAGCCTGGGAGCGTCAGCAGGCAGCGATGGGGGAGAAACCAGGCCGCAGCGGGGCCGGGCCACTTACGTAACCTCCAGGGTGGGCGGGCCGCACCGGGCGGCTGCCCCCTTTCCCCGCTCCGGCTCAGCCCCGGCCAACCCATTCCGGCCCACGTGGCCTACGCAGGCTCAAAGTCCAATGGCGCCTCAGGGCGTGGGCTGCCACAGGGCGGCGGGAGTACAGAACCCGGTGTCCACTCTCCTGTCGCGGGCACAGTACCTCCCCAGCCCTTCAGGGCCATTGCTCAGCTAACTTCCGCCCGGGATTGCAGTGGACCCGTGCGGACCCAGAGTCCAGGGGAGGCACAGCCTGCTCTCGTCTCGCGAGACCTCGAAAAGGAAGAAGCTTGGGCGGGCGATGGAGAAGTGGCCAATGAGAGAATGGGAAGGGCGTGATGGACGGTCCTCCAGGCGCCTCCTTTGAGCCCCGCCCGGCTGCGGAGGTCCGGGTCACCGCCCGCCCCTCCCCACCCTCCCCAGCTCTTCTTCCTTGTGAGGTGGCGGCTGGCCTCCGTGTTCTCCAGCTCCGTTTTATCTCTTCTCCTGACTTCTCCTTGGTCTCGGGGACCGAAACCCGTCTGAGGTGCTTCCCCCGTATCCTCGGGGTGACCACATAACCACTGGCCCCTAGCATCCTGCGCTTTCTCTTTTCTCCGGGTTTCTGTCCGCGCCTGCCCCGCCATGAATGAGGAGTACGACGTGATTGTGCTGGGCACCGGCCTGACGGTGAGTGCAGAGTTCCCGGCGGCTGCCGCGTCAGCCGAGGAGCCGGGGAGGGCGTGTAGGCCGGACGCGAGGGAGGCATGGCTGGGGGCCGGGCCGCGAGAACCCTGGGCTCGCCGCAGGGTTCCATTGTGGGTGCCGTGTCGTAGTCTTTCCGGGGCTGCTTTCGGAGGGGAGTCGGGAAGGGCGTTGGGCTGCGGGAGAGGGGCGAGCTGAACGGCTGCGGGCCTGCGGCCGCGCTGGGCCAAGCGGGTCTGGTCTCAACTGTGGAAGAGACGGAGACGGGCAGAGCCTAGTCAGTTGCGTGATTTGGTGAGCGGTGAAGGCGAAATAAAGACCGGTGGGAAAGAGTTTCACTTTTGTACGGAAAAGACCCCAAAAAGCCCGGTTTGGGGAATTGCTTTTCCACCTCGTATGGATTGACGGCCTCTCCGGAGTGGAAACGGAAAAGGCAGAGTGGGGGAGGGTGGAAGCCACTCGGCTGCATTTCCTACTTAGCCTTCAGCCACTAGTCGGGCTTTGGCTACCAAAGCTAGACAGGTTTTATGACAAATCTTTGGATAATTACTGTAATTGTTAGAGTTCAATTTTTGAAGAACCATAGTTTTCTTCCCCTTCCCCCACTCCAACTGAGAATATTGATCCATTTTTTAAAACACCCTCCAGTTCCACTTATTGAGCATCTACAGAACTGGAAGCGAGTTTTCTCAAAACTTGCCTATCGAGTGCTTTCTCCCCTGACCTTTGCCGTCTTTTCCTTTTGTTTGATCTGTCGCTTGCCTGCATTGTCTCTTCTCAATGCTTTCCCCTAAGAACTGATTGGCGATGGATTGCTAGAGGCCAAGTTCTCTACTACTATGCTTTCTTCTGGGAGTTAGGAATAAATCAGTAACAGAATACAAACAGAATATGAATGGCAGGTGTTCCTAATACCACGGCAAATTTATTTTCTTGGGTGTCTGCTTAAGAGACCTTTAGATCATAGTATTAGGCAAATAGTGCAGGCAGATGTGTTGTATTTTGTAAGAAGAGAGATAGTGAAGACTAAGACTATTCATCTTGCAAAAGAATTCCATTTGAAGAGAGGACCGTTTTCATCAAAAAAAATTTTTTTTGGAAATGTGTAATTTTGACTTTGGCTACTTGGCTTTAATAAGATTAACACTGATTTTTATTTATCTTGTGTATCCTGTATAATCTGACCTCAAAGTCCTGAATCATTTAATGTAACCTGCCACTTCAAATTTGTTGAAATGAGTTATTTCTCAGGATCAAATTAATTTTTTTAAGGTAACAACCCAAATTAACTATTTTAGGTTTCTCTGTATAAGAGGAAACCTTTGAACTTCCCTTTGATTAATTTTTTAGGAGGAGGTTGTTAGGAACCAAAATGGCACTTTCCAGGCTTGTCATTTTTCTGTTTGTAGTGATTTGTGGTGATTGTTGGAGAATACTCATTTTTGAATGCTTCATTATGTTTGACCACTTGTGACTTGTTAGGAAATAGAACTAAATACGTGAGATAAATACAGAGATGTTTGGTAATTTTAAATGTGAGGTGTTAGGTTGAATTTCATTTTTGTTGGTGAGTTGGAAGACTGTTGGATGATTCCCAAATGAATGGGCCTACCCATTGCAGGTTTTTGGGGGTTTTTTGGTGCCTAATTGGGATTTTGAACTGAGTTTAGTAGTTTGTGATGGATCTTGCCTATTGGCAGTGTATTGTAAGAGCCAGTTAGTTCCATTGTTTTTCTGTTGTATTGCTGATCTTTCAGATTTGGTCTTGATTAAGGTCAGTTGAATGCTGTGAACAAATGAGTGCAGATTCATCATCATGCAGGTTTCTACATGCCTAGTTAAGAATCATTACTTTGTATCAAAGATACACAGTCTTGCTTAGTTCAGAACCATTACTTTGTATCAAAGATGCACAGTCTTACAGTGCAGCAACCAAGTTAAGACCATGCACTTTATTTAGATTTTCATTTGAATTATGATGTGTTTGATGAATGGTAGATGCACACTTAAACAGAAATCAGTCCAATTTTTTTGTAATTTATAGCTATGATAATAGTAACCCCTATAAACCTTTCTAGATTGTTTTATGAGATATTCTTTGAGAATTATGTTAATTTAGAGCAATCACATCATCATAATGATGGGAATGGTGCTAGGATGATTTTGGTAAGTCTTTTACCCTCATTTTTACTAATACAAGGATTCTGGTTACTTAATGTTAAATCGAGATACCTCCAAAGTTAAAAACCTAAATTTAAAATTAACTTTGCATGTTTGAAATGAATATACCATTTAATTTTCCTAATTTTTAGATTGTGTTTCATACCCAAGATTTAAGAACTGAAAAAGAGACACTCTCAGTTATGGGTACCAAATATTACATGGTGCTAGCATGTCAAGTACGTTAGTGCAGTTAACTTGTTACTTTTAAAGTATAAGGAAGTGCTGGCATTTTTTTTTTTTTAATTTTATTGTTGTTGTATTACATCCATCCCTTTTTTGCTCCCCTCTGTCCCCCTCCCCACCCACCCTTTCCCCCCAAAGTCAATCCCACCTGTTGTAGTGCTGGCATTTTTTTATGTTGCCTAGTGTTGTCTGTTTTGTATTGGTTGTTAGATAAAAAGATAATGTCATTAATCCATAAATACTGATAGTAACTTTCATAAAGAAGGCATAAAATGATTTGATAATGAATTTAGAGCAAAATTTTCATGTTCTGTCTAGGAGATACAGAGTATTTTGTATAATTTAATTTTCTAAAAATTGAGGGTTATCCCTTTAAAGAATCAACATTTAGATAAAAGCTTTTTCAAATGATATCACAATTTTTGTAACAAACTAAGGAACATAATTTACCTGATAACTAAGATTTCACATCATGAGGATTAATCACTATGTTATGCCAGAACAGTTATTTTGAACCTTTTTCATCTTATGGCACACATAAACCAATTACTAAAATTCTGTAGGACACCAAAAAACACATTTTTTGTCAATCTAAGAAATTAGTATAATATTGATTTCATTCATGCAGCCAGATGTCGTGTTGGCTCTTATCATTTTTTTTTTTTTTATTTGACAGCCTAAGAAAAAAAGAGGTCAGGTATTACATGTTTTAAAAATTCTTGAGGTTGATAACCTACTTGCTAGAACATAAGCCAGAGATTCAGTGAGGAACTTGGCACTCCTCACTCAGTAGTCTCAGACTGCTTGGCTTTGTGAATTAATTCTTCAGTTTACTTTTCATTTCCCTCTTACTTTGCTGTTAATCTGGCAACTTTTACACTTCTCTGAGTTCAGTGTGTACAGACAGCCACTGAATACCTAATTTGCTACTTCTGATTGACTTGGGGCTTGGCAATAAATCAAGAAACGGTAGATAAAATAAGGGTAACTAAGTCCAAAAGTATTTGTTATATACATAGTAATTCTGGTAGGAACACGCACTTTAGTGATATTGAGCTAGATTAGTCTCACCATTGTATGTTTAAAAAATTGTTTTATATCTCAAGCATACTTTTCCTCCTTCCTCTTCATTAAAATTTTGTGGTTTCCAAGAAAAAATTTTTTTAAATTTGATAGTAAAATAAATCAAAACCTGTAAATTGCCACTTAGACTTCAGTAGACAAAAGGATTTTATCCATTGCATTAGTGATCTTGGGCCTGTATATACAAATATCTTTTGGCAGGTGTAAAATATCTTGTAGGTAGCCTGTATGTTTTTTTTTTTTTAATCGGTAATCTTAATGCATACTGTCCCAAAAGAATGGAAGTAAAATCAGACACTTCAGCATATAGAGGTAATAGTGAGACGTTTGGTTTGAAGGACCACTTGGTAAACATTTTAGCCCATATACATTATAATCTGTAGTACAGGCATACATCATAGATTTTGCTGGTTGTGGGTCTTTGTGCCTTCAGTTTGTAAGAAACGCAACATTTGTGAAGAGCAATAAAATGAGATATGTCTATATCACTATGTCCCCTTTCATACATACTACCTGATTAAAGACTCTTGCTTGAGTATTGTATTGGCTTTCCCACGTTCAATTATTTAAAGTACCTGTGACTATTGTGATCCATTATTGTCAATAAAAAGGTAATACACCTGTCTAGAAGTAGTTCTTCATGTAGGGGATTAACGATAATGAGTTAATATGAGAAAATGTTAAGTGTCATAGGAGAGATACACGTGTGGGATATCAGACTGGGGAAACAGGAAAACCTTAAAAAAAATGGGAGCTGGCCCTGACAGGTGGCACAGTGGATAAGGCACTGGCCTGCGAACCCAAAGGTCACTTGTTCAGTTCGCAGCCAGGGCACATAAGCAGGTTGCAAGCCAGGTCTGTAGCTGGAGGCAGGTGAAAGGCAACCATACATTGATGCTTCTCTCCCTCTCTGCCTCTCCCTTCCCCTCTCTCTAAAAATAGTAAATAAATATTTAAAATTTTAAAAAAAGGAAAGAAAGGAAGCTGGCTTTTAAAAATACTGGTAAGCTCTGAATGTGAGGAGGAATGATTTTCTAGGTGGAGAGCAGTATAAATCAGGTGTGTGTGTGTTTGTGCGTGTGTGTGCATGCATGCACACATAGAAACAAAATAGGGAGTTTATTTTGCTTGAAACAGGAAGTATGATGAAGCATGATGGGAAATAGGGTTGGAAAGAAAGTATATCACTAAGAATGTTAAAAGTACTGAGCTGAGAAATTTGAAGTTTAATCTTCCAGGCAGTGGGAGAGGATTTTGAGCAGGAAAAATAATATAATTAGAGCCAAATTTCAAGGAAAGTTATCTTTTGACAGCATATTTAATGAGATACATTAGAGGAACCATTTAAAGAAATGCTTATTCTGCTGAAAACTAATAATCATTTTTATGATTTTGTTGCTGAAAGACAGCAGTATGAGATTAACTGATTTAAATTTTTTAAAATAGTTAATACATTTTCCTCATATTTCTAGGTTAGTAGCTTTAAAAAGACACTTCTTTAATATTAGTTATTAGGCACATTGTCTCCCTAATCATATTTTTTTGTGCATTTGCATTTTTTTTTTCTTATAACCAAACTTAGAAATGAAGTAGATAGCATGGATGGACCTAAACAGTATTTTTATTTATTTATTTATTAATTATTAAAAAAATTTTTTTCAATGTATGGTGCCTTTCACCTACCTCCAGCTATGGATCTGGCTGGATACCTGGCTTGCAACCTCGTTATGTGCCCTGGCTGGGAATTGAACCAGCAACCTTTGGGTTCGCAGGCTGGTGCTTTATCCACTGTGCCACCAGCCAGGGCTACCTAGACAGTATTATGTTCAGCATAATCAATCAGTAAGAGAAAGGTAAATACCATATGATTATGATTTCACTTATGTGGACTCTGATGACCAAATGAACAAACAAAATTAAAACAGACACAGAGCAGCTGGTGGTTGTCAGAGTGGAGTTGGGTTGGAGTGAGTGAAAGAGGTTAAGAGATTAAGAAATACACATTGGTAATTACAAAATAGTCATGGGGATATAATATAAGGTAATATAAGTCATATATAAGGTAATATAAGTCATAAGGGATATAATATAAGGTAAAGCATAAGGAATATAGTCAATAATATTGTGATAACTACGTATGGGGCCAGTTGGGTACTAGAAATATTTAGGCAAACACTGTGTAAAGTATATGATTGTTTAACCACCAAGCTGTACACCTGAAATCAGTGCAAACTAAAATTAAAGTAGATTTGTTTTAAAAAAAAAAGAATATGTGTATGCTGTCATCATTTTTCACTGCTCAGCTTTTGATGTTGACAAATAAACCTTGAAGGTTCTTTTAAAAAATATAGTAGAATTTAGAGTTTTAATGGGTGTTTAATTTGGTCGCTTAGAAGATACATCAGAATATTAATGTATACTGGCTCTATTCTCTTTCATGCCTAAGTTGCTCTCTAAGTAGGAAAAGGGTGGTCATTAACTTTCAGGATACAATGTATAGTTTTTAGTACCATTGGCCTTAGAATCCCCATTCTGGGCCATGTTAGTACATAAGAGGTACTTGTGGAAGAGGAGAAAATAATTTAGTATTTTCTCTGGCTTTAATATCTTTGCTTGTTAGGTATTCATCAGATAGGTAGTAGTGGTAGGTTTTGATTTTGAGTTGTTAATTTTGGAAAACAGTAAAATTTTAGAATCACTAATTATTTCCTATGCCCAGATATGATACATTTTCACAGTGAATTTTCATCTTTTTTTTTTTTTTTTAATCCTCACCTGAGGATATGTTTTTATTGATGAGAGAGACAGACAGACAAGAGAAACATGAGGATCGGTGTAAGAGAATCATGTATCGGTTACCTCCTTGGCAAATAATTTGAATTCTGTATGCATCCTGACTGGGTATTGAATCTGCAAACTTGGTATACTTGATGATTCTCTTAACCAAACAGAGCCACCTGGGCAGGGCTCATTTCATGATTTAAAGTAAAACTTAAAAGTATTACATTTATGCTACTATTATATTTTATTCTTTTGGCGATATAAAAGTAGTCCTTCTCTAAGAATCTCTGAGGAGTTTAAAAGAATTAGTGGGTTTGCAGATTTTTAATTTAGCTTTCGCCATATTATGACTAAGGGTGTATCAAAATGATTGGGCCCTTAGTTAGGCCTCAGCCTTCAGTGCTTGCTAGAGAGCCAAGGTTTAGTGAGTGGGTAATGCTTATTTGCAGTGGAGTGCAACCCTCAAAGATGCTTCTTATGGTTTTACTTCCAAAATTGAACCCTGAAGTCTACTTTTTGTCACCTGGAAAGGTGACTGATCTCCCTCTGTTTATGTCATAACTTATTTTTGAGATAGTAAATGTTATTCTACTTCCATATAAATATGTTGAACTATGTACAAGGTGGAACCCCCCAAAAACAGTATTGTCTTACGGAGGGCAGGCAACTGGGTGAGTGTTCTAGGAACTCATCTGTATAAGTGGTAGGGTGAGAGGCTGCACTTGGCTTGAGTAAATTTTTTTGTAGACACTTTTCAACACATTTGCCCATTTCATGATGGGTGATTTACAAGTGCACTTAACACACACTGTGCTGAGTGTTGAACAGTTTTTGACCAAAAATGTCATGACCCCTGTGCCCTAATCTCCCGCTCTTCACCCTATCTTGTTTCAGCGACTTTTTTTGTTTTCCCAGATGATAAAAGTCCTCAAAGGGAAATATTTTGCCGTTGTGAAAGTGGTGAAACAAAAATATAGCAGAAGCAGTAAAAGGCATTAAAATTGATGTTTAAAACTGTTTTGAGCAGTGGTAGAAATGTCTTGATTGGTTTATTGCATCAAAGTGAGAGTACTTTGAAGGTGACCGAAGTTTAAACATGTAAGAATTAAAATACACAATTTTTCATAAATCCATCTTCAGGGGTTTCCCCCTTGTATGTTAGCACTTTGGATTCTTTAAAAATTTATTTTGTTTTTACAAATGCTGCATGCGTAATAGCCTGATTCTTTAGATTTTTGATTTCTTATTTTCCATCAAGAGAATTACTATTTTTTGATAGTATCAGGGTTGGCTTATGTAGGTAAAAATACATTAATCAATTATCAATTGTTAATCAATTATCAAGACCACTAAGAAAGTGAAAAGGCAAGCCACACAGTGGAAGAAGATATTTGTAGTACACATAACCAGTAAAGGACTTTTATATATTCAGAATATACAAAAAACTTTAAAATAGCAGTAAGAAAAAGACAACTCATTTAAACATGGGCAAGTAATTTGGATAATATAATTATCAATAAACTTTAAACAAGTGCTCCACCTCACTAGTTGTCAGGAAATGCAAATTAAACCACATCCTAATTAGAATGGCTAAAGTTAAAAGGAAATCAATACAGGCATACAGGTCAAGGGTTTGGAATAATAGGGATTTTCATATGCTGCCGACAAAAGTGTAAATTGGTACAGCCATTTTGGAAAGCTGTTTTGGCAGTATGTACTGAGATTCCATCTGTAAATCTCAACTTTACTCCTTAGAAGTGGTGTTAATTTTTAATTAACCAGGTTATTTGTAGCATCATAATTTTTAGGAGCCCCTAGTTGGGGACTTAGAGAAATAGAAATTGTGCCCTTGGTTGCCATCTGGAGCAGTTATGTCTCAAAATTAATAGAAATTAATCATATTGGTATTTTCCTTGATATATGTACAGGGTGCATGCTATCAGTTGACAAAATTTTAGTAAAATATACCACAGAAGTATTATATTTTGAAATAAACTTATTCTTACATGTAAAAACATAAACATAGTCATTGTTTTTTTAATTGTTAAAAAATGTCTCCATTTGCTGCAATAATAGACTTCAATTTTAGCTTTAACAGCCTCTTTTTTGGAATGAGGTTGTTTATTAACTCCTCTCACAAAAAATGCTCCAGACACAATAGACTAAAGGGTTTGTATCTGGTGAACTAGGCAGTCAGATTTCCTTTGACCAGAATTCAGGAACATTGACACAAACATTCTTGCACCTTTTTGGCGTTACATGCACCATCTTGTTGGAAGAGAAAATGATGTGCATTTGTGACTTGCTTCATCCATGGTACAACTACTTTTCTCAATGTCAAGGTAAACATCTGGATCTTCTTTGATGATCTCTGGGATCCTGTGTACAGTATCTGGATTTGTGTGATCCTTGCGTACCGTAGGCATTTTCCTTGGTGTGGCAACATCAGGATCAGCATCTTACACCTTCTTCACATTGTAAACTGTAAAGGGATGTTATTGAAGACCGCAGTTTCCTTATCAATTCACCCTGCGCGCAGTCCAGAAATTATGGTTGCTCTAACGTCATATACCTTCGACATGATGGTTGCTCTCAGAATGTAATACTTTATATCTGGAACAATGATGTTAAATCATAGCGTTAGAAACATAGTTTTTCAAAATTAAGAAGCATGTGAAATAAGGAGATGCAACGTTATTGTCAATTAGTCATGCGCACCCTGTATAATTATCCAACAAATGCATACATGTTGAGAATGTTTATAGAGCATTATTTGTAATAGTCAAAAACTGGAAACTGTCCAGATGTCTCTTAGTAGTAGAATGGGTAAATTGTAGATTATCTGTGTGGTGTATACATTAAATAGAAACCTCTGTGGCTTTATTACACAGTGCAGTCCATTGATCACCTGCTTCTGCAACTCCTGAGAACTTAACTAGAAATGGAGGTTAGGTCTTATCCAGGATATACTGAATCAAAATCTACAGTTTAACATGATCCCCAGGTGATTTGTATGTTGAATAAAATGTTAAGCAGGACTGCTTTAGTAGTGCAGTGGTTCTACATACGATGTCTGTCCAGAAAGTATTGAGCCAATGTCACTATAATTAAAAATTTTCGAGGCCCGTGCTTTTGTGGCAGACCTCGTATATTGGTCTTGCAGCAACATTAGCAGCACCTGTGAATTGGTGAGAAATGCATATTCCCAGACTCCCATCCTTAGACTTGCTGACTCAGAAACTCTGGGGATGGGACCTAGCAGTCTTTTAACAGCCCACCAGGTGATATGGATGCAAACTGAAGTTTGAGATTATGTTTAGAGTTTACAGTTCTAAGAAGTTCACAGGTGATACCAACTAGAAAGTACTGAGATTCATTGCTTGTAGGATTAGCCTAACCTTCTGTAGAGGGCTAGGTAGAAAACATTTAAGGTTTTACAGGCTATACAATGGCAACCGCAGGCACAACTACATTGAAAGCCATAGACAATATGTAAATGAATGAGTATGGGTATTGACCAGTAAAATGTTTTGTTTCTTGATCTAAATAAGAAATGATGCACCTTCCTGGTGTAAAATTGATAGTGATATAAAAATACTAAAATAGGTAGATAGGTTACGGAAGAAAATTTGAAATATATGTGAATTTTAAAAAAGTTTTTAAAGCCAGACTTGTAGGGGATAAAGGAGATTATTGTTCTTTGCTATCTTGGGTCTTTTGGATAAATTTTAGAAACACTAAGGATTTATTGAGACACATGGAATTGTCTTTGTCTTTTAAAAAAAATAAAGTTCTCCCTGGCTGGTGGCAGTGGATAAGGAGCTGGCCTGCAAACCCAAAGGTCACTGGTTCGATTCCCCAGCCAGGGCACATAACCAGGTTGCAAGTCAGGTCTTCAGCCAGGTCTGTAGCTGGAGGCAGGTGAAAGGCAACCATACATGGATGTTTCTCTTCCTCTCTGCCTCTCTCCCTTCCCCTCTCTCTTTAAAATCTTTAAAAATAATAATAATAAAGTTCTGATCAGCAAACCCTCTGGTATAACAATTGTGAGTGAATGTGGATCCCAGCTCTGCCTTTCTTCTCATTAATTGTATTTCTTATTTTTTCTTCTCATCTTAATTTGGTATGTCATAGTATGTCCATGCTTTCTTTGTTTACCTTTTTCCTGAGAGTAGTCATTTATAATTCTCTCCCCATTGTCAGTTTATTAATGGCTATCCTGGATGCTTCCTTTAGAGCTCTAGTTCTCAAATTCTTTGATCTCAGGATCTGTTTACACTCTTAAAAACTGAGAACCCTGAAGAACTTTTGTTTATAAGTTTTATCTCTAGCAATAGTTATTATATTAGAAATCAACATTGACAAATTAAAAAAAATTATTAGTTCATTTAAAAATAACAATGATAAACCCATTAGATGTTAATGTGTATAGTATTTTGTGATGTGTAGCCATATTTCCCAAAACAATATCTTTATGAGGAGTATAATTGTTTTCCATTTTCTTCACATTTCTTTAATATCTGGCTTAAAAGGTAGCTGGATCCTCTTATTTACGTGGTGTGTTCAGTCTTTGTGACATATTCTATTAGTGGAATGTATGAAGAGTATCAGGCCTCCATTAGAGGTGTAGGTGGAGAAAGAAGGGAGAAGTGTTTTGATGGGCTCCCAGATTGTGAATTGTTTTTTATACCAAAACGCAAATGGCATCTTTTTTCTTTAACATAAATTGCACCAAGAAATCTGAAACCACATCAGCAAACATTTCCTATTCTGTTCTATTCAAATCCATTAATCTGGCTTGCATTTTGAATTCCTCTTTTATCCCCCAGCATGATTTTGAACATCGTTTTATTAGTCATTTGGAAAATACTGGTTTACTGAGTAATGCAGAGCTTCCAAACTGTTGACAAATTTCATTATATAACACCAGTAGCTCATATTTGTTGATATCATCACTGATTTTTTAAAATACTGGGAATTTGACATATGCCCTGTTTGGGTATGGAAGTTTTACTACAGAGTTCAAATTTTCATTCAAAAGTTTGACATTTTGTTTTTGGCAACAAACACAGTACTGTTAGTTATATCCTTGACATTAATTTTTGAGAAACTGTCTGCCAAATAATCTAAGTCTGAGTAATCATGTTTTGTTAAGTGGTTCTTTCAAACAAAAATGGTGGTCCATGAAAAGTTCATCTTACAGATCAGTCACACAAAAGGTTTTCCTTGAGCCAGAGTAGCTTTATGTATACATGTAATAGGTAATTCTAATGTCTGATTAAAGGACATGAAGTGAAATGGCCTTGTTTTAAACTGAATACCTGGTGGTGCAAAATATAATGACTAGTGCAATTAAGAGCTACTGCCTTAGTTCATTTTATCCAGTAGTGATCTTGCACTCTGAGTGCTATTGTCAACACAGTGAAAAATAGAGTTATAGTTTTAACTTTGGGACCCATAGGGATCTATAAGCCTACACTTTGAGCCTTGCTTTAGGGCTTTGCCCTTAAAGCACCATATATATTGCACATGTGTTAGTTACTAAATAATGTGTCATGAGAGGCTTTTAAAAAATAACTGTTTGAAACATGCTGTTAACACTTTCCTTCCTTTGAAGATACTTATGCTTTTTCCCTGTAGGAATGTATCCTATCAGGTATAATGTCAGTGAACGGAAAGAAAGTTCTTCACATGGATAGAAACCCATATTATGGAGGAGAAAGTGCATCTATAACACCTCTGGAAGATGTAAGTATTAGAATAATTAATATGCATTTTATACTTTAAGTCTTTTACTTGTGAATCTCAACTTCATAGAGGTGTTTTTAATTTTTAATTAACCAGATTATCTGTAGCATCATGATTTTTAGGAACTCCTAGTTTGGGGCTTGTAGAAATTGAAATTGTGCTCTTTCCTGCCATCTAGAACAGTTAGCTCTCAAAGTTAATAGAAATACAGACTTGATGATACACAAGTGCCAATGATTTCCTCATGGTCTAATTTATTTTCCCTGTTACTCAGAGAGTTTTATCTCCATTTTTCAGGCAAAATTGTCTTGGTGGGGTTAAAATCACAGAAATGGGTTGTGCACCTAGGTTACATGACTTTAAAGCTTAGTTCTTTTCGCTGGACTGCCCTGTTTTACTCTTAGAAGATGAGCACATGAAGCATTGACAAAGTGTGTTTTACTAAATATTTTCATTTCTCTGTGTGACGATTGTTCAACATCCACATGTATGGATATGAGCTGTGCTGTTTGTTTTTTTTTATAGGCAATACCAACTTCTTAAATAATGACTGATAAAATATTTCTATCAAAAAGTTATTTTCCTATATTCAGGCATACGTAAAAGTTGGAAGAATATTACTACAGAATCGAAAACCTTCCACCTGGATTTAACAGTTAACATTTTCCTATATTTTCTTAATGTCTTTTTGTGTTACTAGTTTTGAACCATTGAAAGTAATAGATATCATGATACTTGATTTGAATATTTCAGAATTCATCTGCAAGAATACATTCTCCTTCCCCAGAATGTTACTGTTTAGTAGTGTTCTTGTTTTCAAACCAGTTTAAACACTGCCTTTGGGTTGTTCCTCTTTATTCTCCTAATCTACTGAAGTCTCTGCTTTTTCTTTTTCCTTTTGAAAAGTGCAGACTAGTTTATACAAAAATATGGTTGGGTACTTCACATTGTATCACATCAGGCACGTGGTGTCTGCTGGCCTCACAGTTCATGATGCTAAGTTTGACCCTGGTAAAATGATTATCACCAGAACTCCTCATTGTGAGTAATCCGTGGAGTGATGTATTGGCACCTTTCCTTCCATGCCTAGGACACTTATTAGTTGATGTTCAGTAAGATGAGCGGGCAGTCTTTTTTCCTTTTCTTGGTGAATGAATATATATACGCAAGGGATTTTTATTGAGTAAATATGTACTCACTTTGCTTGTTCTGTTCCACCTTAGCAATACGTGAATTTGAGTATTCTCAAATTTTAAATGGCAAGCTTTCACCTAGAGCTTCTACTTATCTCATACAAATTATAAATTAACTGGAACTAATTTTAATTGCCTTTTCTGATATAAAGAATCCAAAATTTAATTCATAAAACTACAGAAGCAAAATTGAGCCTTAAGCCATCAAAACTTTTGATAGCTTTCTATTCAGGAGAGAATGAATTTAAATATTAATTTCTACAAATAATAAGGAATGTATCTGTAGAACTAGGGTGTCATTGTTTTGTGTTCTTGCTTTTTTTGCTAGTAAAAATAAATACCACTTGTGTAATACTTACTGTAGTTTTCATTAGCTTAGTAATGTATAATATTTAGTTTACTTATGTATTGTAACTTCACTAACAGTTTTATATGATTAAAAATGAAATGCCCTTGTTATACCTGCTCTCATGTAATGGTATTATACCAAAACCATTTAATCAAAAAAATTAAAAAACTGGTTGTGTATGGTATGTTGAAAATTAAATTTTGTTATGTTACAGCTATATTTTGTTTTTGTTTTAGTTATACAAAAGATTTAAAATACCCGGGGCACCACCAGCATCAATGGGGAGAGGAAGAGACTGGAATGTTGACTTAATTCCCAAGTTCCTTATGGCTAATGGTAAATAATCCTAATTTAAATTTATGAGAGAATCTGATTTAAAGGTAGAAACTAACTCCTGATAGAGAGTATTATCCCAGGTATGTGGAAATGGACTTTTTTGAATGGCTACAGTATGGTGAGTAGTATGGTGTATTAGAGCTGTCTGGGAGCAATAAAAATGGAGGGAGCCCTGGCTGGTGTGACTAAGTTGGTTGGAGAATTGCCCTATAAACCAAAAGGTTTCGGGTTTGGTCCCTGGTCTGGGGCTCCTGGGCTTGTGTGAGAGGCATGCAATCTATGTTTCTCACATTTTTCCCCTCCTTCCCTATCTTCCTCTAATTTTAAAATCAATAAGCATATGTTGTTCAGGTGAGGATTTAAAAAAGGGGAGGGAAATGGGATGACTTATTAGTGATTGGTTCTGAAAGAAAATTATGATGTGGCACAATATGGCATGTACATCATTTATAACAGGCTTTCCTCTTCATGCTTCAGGTAATGCTAAGGGTGACACTTAAGATAACTGGGCCTTCAGCAACAATGTCTTTCTAGTTGGTATACACTTTAAAATTATTTTTTAAAATATTTTTTCTCATTTTTAATCAGAGGGAACTAAGTATCTTGTGATGGCTGTGATACTGTCTTGATACTGAGATGACATTGGACAACTAAATTGTTAGTATAAGAGTCTATTTTTGTCCACTAAAATAAAGTATATGCCACACTTTCCCCTTTTTTTTGAGTTATGTTCTGTAATTAAAAAAAAAATTTATTGATCAATTTTTAGAGAAAGACATCGATGTGCTGTTTGACTTATTTATACATTCATTGGTTGATTCTTGTATGTGCTCTGACTAGGATCAAACATACAACCTTGGCGTATTGTGACAATTCTCTAACCAACTAAGCTACTTAGCAAGGACTATAATTTGCTTTAATGCAAAGATCTTATTTGGATTTTCTCTGAAATAATTTAATTTGTTTTGAGGTGAATTATAAACTTAAAAAATTAATAATGTAAGTAATAAAATTATTTTATTAAAATCAGAAAACATAGATAAGCGGAAATGAAATAGAATTTAGATAACCAGAATTCACCATCTAGAATTTTGGTTAATATTTTGGTGTATAACTGCCAGGCCATGTATAAATATTTTTTAGTTTTTCTCCCCACTCAACATATTTTTCAACAGATAATACTGTGAGTATATGGGAGAGAGCTTGTGTGATAAATTTCATTGCATACTCCTCAAGCATGTTATGGAGGATAAAGGTAATGATTTCTTAAGGCTTTCCCTTTATATTATTTAATCACCAGTAGACTGTGAGACTCCCTTTCTTAGTACCTTTACCAAGTTTTTGTCATTTTGTGGTACTAAAAAACCAAATGTTAGATTTTAAAAATATCTCTATTAGAGGGTAAGTGATTTCTAGAGATGTTTATTGACTTCTATATTTTTTCAGTGAACTTTTTTAGCCACGTGCTTTGCATGTTTTTCTGTTGAAGTTCTGTGTTTTTTATTGATGCAATGAGCTCTTTATAAAGGCTATTAACTCCCCTTTAAAAATATGTTGAAAATATCTTTTCCAGTTTGTGATTGGCCTTCTATATTACTGTTGTATTTTTTTGTGTGTGTATACAAAAGCTTTTAAATTTCATGTAGTCACATAGGTTGATCTTACTGCTTTTTTATTGGGAAGGCCATGTTTAAAATTTTTCTACCTCAAGTTTACAAAGATGCTAATACTTTAAAATAGTTCTATGTTTTATTTTTTCACTTATTTTCCATTATAAATTATCTGTTTCATTATCCTATTGTTTGAGAAGTAGAGATGGAAATTTATTTTTTCAAAATGGCAAGTCAGTTATTCCTGAAAACCATTTATCTTTTCCACTTTGATTTATACTTTTATAACATAATAAATTTTTATATGTGGGTTTACATTGTTTTTCACCAGTATGTGGACTACTTAATGCAATTACTATAACTGTACAATGTGCTTTAACATCTGGCTGCATAAATCTCTTCTCATTTCAAGTTCTTAAAAACTTTGCCCTAGTGCGTTTATCCATTTAAATGAGCTTTAAAATAAGTTTATTTGGTTTCTAAACGAATGCATAAATAAGTGGAATAAATTGATTTTACTTTCCCTCTGTCTTCTTTTCTCTATAAAATTGATTTAAAAAACTAGCGGAAATAAAAGTACATTTACTAACACTAATGGCTTCCCAATATTTTCTCAATATTGTTCAGTAACTCCTACAAAATGTCTCCAAAGTCTTATTTTAAATGAGACCATCAGAATGGATATTTATGGTTATTTGTATTTTAATGTTACAGTTTCAAGGTTAAACTTCCTCAAGTTGCTTTTTTAAAGCTGCACAAAAATAGTAAGGTAGGAGATTTAGAATTATGGCACCACTTCAAATAGGTTGGGTTTCTTTCAAGTTCCCATTGTATTTTTAAAGAGAGGAAACTCAGGCAAAACTCCTGAGTAATTTTTGCTTTTCAGTTTTTCTTCTTATTTATTTATTTATGATTTTATTTACTATTTTTAGAGAGAGGGTAAGGGAGAGAGGGAGAGAAACATCAGTGTATGGTTGCTTTTCACCTGCTTCCAGCTGCAGAGCTGGCTGGAGACCTGGCTTGCAACCTGGTTATGTGCCCTGGCTGGGAATTGAACCAGAGACCTTTGGGTTTGTAGCGACCTTATTTACTGTGCCACCAACCAGGGCCTCTTATTCTTTTTTTAAAAATTAAATCCTCACCAAGGAATGCTTTTTAATAGAGAAAGAGACAGACATTGATCAGTTGCCTTCTATAGGTGCCCTAACCAGGAATCAAACCTGCAACCTTTGGTGTATGAGACAACCCTCCAATCAGCTGAGTCAAGGCTCTTTTTGGTTTTTAAACTAATTTTAGAGAAGAAGGGAGAGGAAGAGAAAGAAGGATAGAGAGAAGCATTTGTTTGTTGTTATACTTATTTATGTGTACATTGGTTGATTCTTAATGTGCCCTGACCGGGGATTAAACTGGCAGCCTTGGACTATCAGGATGACATTCTAACCAACTGAGCTACCCTATCAGGACTACTTTTACTGTTTTTAAGAGTAGTAGGATATAAACTACAATTTGAATTGTGTGACTTTTATAGGTCAGCTGGTTAAGATGCTGCTTTATACAGAGGTTACTCGTTACCTGGATTTCAAAGTGACTGAAGGGAGCTTTGTCTATAAGGGAGGAAAAATCTACAAGGTTCCTTCCACTGAAGCAGAAGCCCTGGCATCTAGTAAGTAATTTTATTTTATTTTTCTCAGAATGTTAAGATTTTACAATGAAAAATGAATCTTAGAGATGAAATTTAATGCCCCTTCCATCAACCATAATCCACTCATTCAGTCAACACTGAATGTCTGTTATGTGTCGGACAGCATTCTGGGCAGTTGAGAATACTTTAATGAACAGAATGCTCAAATTCTCTACCTTTTTGAAGTGTTAAGAGCGTTTAAATGACCGTTTCTGTATCATGTAGCTTGTTGCTGATGAGTTTTATCCTGTCTAGGACTAGTAATATGTTTTTTAATAATTCATAATGCAGCCCCCCCCCCCTCCCCCCAGTGTGTGTGAGGCTCTGTGCTAAACACTTCACGTTTTCTTATTTGGCTTTTAAAAAGACCTTTATGAGTTAAGGTTTCCTCATTACAGATGAGGAAACTTAGGCCTGAAATCACAGAGGTGATTTAAATAGCAGGGTGGGAATTGAAACTGTGACAGGATTGCTCCAGAGCCTGTGTACTGAATCAATGTATTAAGCTGATCTCTTAGCCTGTGTTATCCTACCTGCTGAAGAAGAAAAGACCCCTGGTCTGGCAAAACCCATCTTCTAATTGAGGGTAGTGTTCTCCTCCAAAATCTATTTTTTAAAATTTCCAGCAAGTATGGAGTGATTTTATTCTCTGCTCTAAATTTTTTTCTTCACTGGCTCAGTCAGAAATTCTTGGTTAACATTTTCTATTCTGAACTCTTCTTTTAAATAGTAAACACCCCTAGAAAAGACCTCTGTCCTTTAGGGTGTTCTAGTTATTGTGCAGAGCAGTTTGAAAAAGGGCAAATTTGTATAACTTAAGGGTAGATGAGTTTCATATACTAAATGCTTAAGAGTTTAGAGGAGGGAAAGGTTTGGATTGGGAGAATAGGAAAATAATTGGTAAATTCTTCAGTCATTTTATTTTGGCATAAGTGTGGAAAAAATTTCTCATTTATTTTGGCAGTTTCTCTGTCTCCCATTTTTTTACTCTTTTCTGTCAGGGGAGAAAATACTGGGCCTAAAATGTTGAAAGACACTATAATCAGATAGTATAAAACTTCACTAACAGTTGTGGCTAGGATAGAATTGACAATTGGGGAAGGAAGGGTTAGTGGTGTAATCATGGGTTAGGTTTTATTTTAAATCTTTTAAATGACAGTTTATTACAATAAAATGTCATAGAAGTAAGAGTTAAAGAGTTTGAATACAGTCCTTTTAAACAAAGTTCATGCTCTTTCATTTTTAATTATAGTTGACATGCAATATTACATTAGTTTTAGGTATACAACATAGTGATTAGACGTGTATATAACTTATAAAGTGACCACCATGATAAGTCTAGTACCCACCTGGTACCGTACATGGTTATTGCAATATTAATGACTATATTCTCTATGTTGTGCATTATTTCCCAACTAACTTTGTCATTGGCAGTTTTTACTTTTTCTTTTCCACCTCAGGAATATTTATTTTTAGAAGATTTTATTCATTATTTTTAGAGAGAAGGGCAGGGAGGGAGGAAGAAAGGGAGAGAAACATCAATGTATGGTTGCCTTTCACCTGCCTCCAGCTATGGACCTGGCTGGAGACCTGGCTTGCAACCTGGCTATGTGCCCTGGCTGGGGAATCGAACCAGTGACCTTTGTGTTCGCAGGCTGGTGCCTATCCACTGAGCTACACCAGCCAGGGCTCAGTTTGTACTATTTAATCCCCTTTACCTTTTTCATCCATCCCCTACCCATCAGTTTGTTCTCTGTGTTTTGATTTTTAGATTCCATATATGAATGAAATCATATAGTATTTGTCTTTCCTTGACATATTTCATCGCTAGGTCTCTCCATGTTGTAACAAATGGCAAAAAATTCTTTTTGATGGCTTATTAATATTCCTGTGTATGTGCTTGCACGCATAAGGGGTGGGGAGGGAGAGAGATCTTCCTTATCTATTTATCTCTTGATGGACATCTAGGTTGCTTTATATCATTCATTGCATTGGCTGTAATGAACACAGGGGTGCATATATCTTTTCAGATTTGTGTTTTCAGTGTCTTCAGATAAATACTCAGTAGTGGGATTGCTGGGTCATATGGTATTTCTAGTGTGAGTGCGTGTGTGTGTGTGTGTGTGTGTATACCTCTAGAAATATATAATATATATATATATATATATACACACACACACATATACACACACACACATACAGTAATAGCTTTAACCACGCCTTTCATTTAACAAAATTGCTGAAAAAACTTACCTTTCAGCAGTTCTGTTTTTCTCTTCTTAATTTAATGTTTTATATGACTTGACCTGAAAATCAAAATTATATCAAAAGATGTATTTAACCCTGGGTGGCATGACTTAGTGGATAGGCTCTGGCCTGCAAAGCCAAGGATCGCTGGTTCAATTCACAGTCAGGGCACATAACCAAGTACCTAGCCAGGTACCCAGCTGGGGACAGATGAAAGGCAACTATACATTGATGTTTCTTTCCCTTTCTTCCTCTTTACCTGCCCTTCACTCTAAAAGTAATAAATAAAGTCTTTTAAAAAAAAAGATGTATTAGGTTATAGTTCATTTTACCTTTTTTGCTCCATTCTTTCTACCCTGATAGGTAATCATTTTTACTTGTTTCTGGTTTATCCTTCTTTTTGCTAAAATAAATACTTAAATTATATATTTTAAAGCTTAGGTTTATTGAGGTATAATTTACATGCAATAGAATTTACCTGTTACAGTATACAGTTTTATGAATTTTTACCAATAGCTCCTATGTACTGAATATTACGTGCCAACATATATGTACTAAGTACTTTATGTGCATTATGTAACTTTATGTAGTCTTTTACTACATTCCCATGAGATGTGGGTGCTGTTATCTTTATTTTACAGGTGGGAAAACTGGGGTATAACTGTATGAAAGAAAAGCACAAGTGTAGTGTAACTTCTGACTGGTGGAACTAGTTGGAAGTCAGATTTATCTGACTATAGACCCTACGCTTTTACCACTATACTACATATAGTATAGAAATACAGTTTCAAAATATACAGGGTATGTGCCATAAAGTGGCAGAATTGTAGTAAAATAAACAACATACCACAAAAGTGTTATATTTTGAAATAAATTTATTCTTAACATGTAAATACATAAACAAAGTCATTGTTTTTTAAATTGTTCAAAAAGTCTCCGTTTGCTGCAATAATAGAGTTGATTCGATTTTGGAATCTTGAGTATGCTTTAATTAACTTTTATTTATTTTTTAAAGAGATTTTATTATTTTTAGAGAGAAGGGAAAGGAGAGAGGGAGAGAGACATCAATATATGGTTGCCTTTTTCACCTGCCTCCAGCTATGGACCTGACTGGAGACCTGGCTTGCAACCTGGTTATGTGCCTTCGCTGGGGAATCGAACCAGCGACCTTTGGGTTCACAGGCCTGCGCCTTATCCACTGTGCCACCAGCCAGGGCTTAATTAACTTTTCTTTGTCCATGGACATCATAATGTTTTCAGTCTTAGCTTTAATAGCCTCTTGATTGGAATGAGGTTGTTTATTAACTTCTCTCTCACAAATGCTATATACATAATAGCCTAAAGGATTTGCATTTGGTGAACTAGGCAGAATTTCCTTGGACCAGAATTCAGGAACATTGACACTGAGACATTCTTGCACCTTTCTGGCATTATGTGCTGGTGCACCATCTTGTTGAAGACAGAATGGTGTGCATTTATGACTTGCTTCATCCATGGTACAACTACTCTCAAAACATCAAGGTAAACATCAGCAGTCACCTTCAAGCCTTGTGGAAATAAATGCAGGGTCATGATGTCTCCTTTATTACTGACAACACCTAACACCACCACTGGAGCAGGAAATTTTGTTTTCATGACAATTGGGACTTCATTAAGATTCTCACAGAGCCACCTGTTATTTCTTCTGTTGACTGGTCCTACTGAGAATTCTTTTCATTGGAGAAGAAAATCAGAGGTTTTTTTCCTTTGGGATTTTTCAGTTTTATTAGCAGTGTCCTTGCTGTTTCAAAGTGCCTTTGCTTTGTCTGCTGTGTCATAAACTGGCCTCTTCTAAGAATATACAATGTGTATCTGGTATCTTCAGCAATAATCTTACAAACTGTTGCATCTGACATCTGCAGTTCTCTTGCTATGGAGCGCATTGACTTCCTTGCATCTTCATTGATGGATTCGGTGTACAACATCTGGATTTGTGTGCTCCTTGCATGCCTTATGCATTTTCCTTGTTGGTGTGGCAACATTAGGATCAGCATCATACACCATGTTCACGTTGTAAACTGTAGGTAAAGGGATGGTATTGAAGTCTGCAATTTCCTTAGCAGTTCACCCTGCATGCAGTCCAGAAATGATGGTTGCTGTAACATCATATTCCTTTGACATGATGGTTGCTCTCAGAATTTAACACTTTGTGTCTGAAACAGTGATGTTAAATCATAACCTTAGAGACAGTTTTTCAAAATTAAGAAGCATGTAAAATAAGATGCAAAGTTATTGCCAATGTATTGTGTACACTATGCGTGCGCAGTGTGTGTGTGTGTGTACAAACACACAGATGTTATTTATGTTTTTTGGAGAGAGAAGGGAGGGAGAAAGAGGAAGAAAAATATCAATCAGTTACCTCTTGTACTCCCTCATTTAGGGACCTGGCCTGCAACCCAGGCATGTGTTCTTGACGGGGAATTGAAGAGCTGGCACCCTGTCAGCTAGCAGGCCAGCACTCAACCCACTCAGCCACATTCAGCAGGGCTTAAAAAATATTTTAACAAATTACATACTCTTTTCTTATTCTCTTTCTTCATTCTAAACATTTCTAATTCCAGTGGTTGTTTCTTATATAAAAAAATATTTTAACAAATTACATACTCTTTTATTATTCTCTCTCTTCATTCTAAACATTTTTAGTTCCAGTGGTTGTTTCTTATATAAAAAAATATTTTAACAAATTACATACTCTTTTATTATTCTCTTTCTTCATTCTAAACATTTTTAGTTCCAGTGGTTGTTTCTTATATAATGTGCTATCTTGATCTCTTGGTCACTTTTTTGGGAAAAATCTCTGATTTGCCAGACCAGACATAGTACTCCAAATGTTGTCTTAGTATCAATGGGATGATTGCTATCCTGGACAATATATTTCTAGTAATGTGGCCTGCTACCATTAGCCTTTTTTTTTTTTTTTTTTTTTGAGGAACTGTATGCACTGTTAGTTCTTCTGATAGCTAATTCATGGTAACAACTAAAAACCTAGTTTTTAATAAATATTTGTTGGTCAGGTGTTATTTTTCTCAAATCAGTGAGAACTACATAGGACCTCTAGAGTAATGTTGAAAGCAGATAGTATGTTCAGGAATACTTTGAGAAGTTTTCATGAAGAGCTTTTAAGTGTGCCCAGCAAAATGTTCTGTTTTTATGTTAAATCTTTAGCTTGTTTGTTCATCGTTACTCTTAGTGCTGTGAGGCATTTATTTATCTGGAACAACATGACATCCACAAGTCACTTTTGATATCACAGATCTAAGTGAATCCTGGGACTTGGAGCAGTCTGTGGAGCTGCGTTTTGGTACAGCAGCCGGTTGGTTGCTAATCTGGAGTTGAGGCATTTGGGTCCCTCATTAGAATTCTGGGTTGTGCACTGTATTTTAGTTTTCTTAAGATAATAATCCTATATTATTAAAATTCTGTCATCAGATTTATACCTGCCAATTAGAAAGCTTTTATCTGTTCTCTAACTGAAACTTCTCTGGATTTTGTTACTTTTATATGTTTTAACAGTCTTGATTTTGGGGGGAGGGGGTTAAGTAAATCTCAACATGCAAGTGAATGGAGTAAAGTCAAACCATTTGAAATGAAGGTAAGACACTACTTAGGGAATTTAAGTCTGAAAAAGATATTTTTCTAATTCTGCTTTATAATTTGAATATTTTTCTATGTGGTGCACCCAATACATGAATAAGTCAACTTCTTTTCTATTTGGTGCCTTCAGATGTTAATTATATGGATTGAATATTTACTGAGCACTTGCTATGTGCCAGGTACCCTTCTAGGCTTTTGGGAGTAGGGAGGGTTCAACAGAAGGACAAAAATAAATTTTAAAAAACCCACTTTACTAATGAAGTTTACATTAATGGGAGAAAAGCTATAAATAAATAAAGTATATCATGGTGGTGATAATGCTGTATAGAAAGTTCAAAGGAGAAGGGAGTATGGGCAGCTATAATTTTCGATAGGAAGGCATCATTTATAGAAGTAGCTGTTGTAAAGATACACTAGGGAATAATATCTGAATGCTTTCAATTACGACTTTCAGGATGAGCACTGGATCTTGAAAATGTTTGCAGTGGTATCTGGTCCTAATGCCATGAGCTATGGTCATGGAGGTCACTAGCTGGTAACATAAAAGGGGTGGAGAAACAGCTGGAGCATCTCTTTTTTTGTGAAAGTGGAATAACCAGCAGGCCTGATTCTGTCCATCAGGCATAAGGATGAGGGAGGGGAGGGAGGGGAGGGAGGGAAATGAAAGAAGAAAGGGAGGAGAATTTAAGAAACCACTGTAAAATTTTTAAAAAGTTAGTCAGTGATCCTAGTAAACTGTTGGTGGTAGCTATAGGTTCCAGCAGGCACTGGCCAGAATATACAATACCTGAGTTCCAAGTGCATTGCAGCAGCGACTCACAGTTCTTTCTGATTGTCTTCTACCTTTGACAACTTAGCTTGTGTCTTAATAACTATGGTGCTGATGTGGTGATAGAATATTTCTTTTTAGCCTTATGCCTTTTATTGTGTGTGCATTCTGTCCACTTTTTAAAGCTAGGTTGTGTTATTAATAGCCTCATGATCATTTGAGTTTTTAGTTTTATTGGTTTCAAATATCAAATTGGTTTCAAAGTCTTGGGAAATATTAAAAATATCAAAACTGTCAACAGATATAAAAGAAACGTTTTAGTTATTTTTAAAGCTATAGTGTTTTTGGAAGTAGCTGTACAATCTAGGAAAGGGGGAAGAAGGAGATTATAAAACCAGAAAATTTTCCTTTACTTTGCCCGACTTTCTGTTGGCTGTATGTGAGTAGTAAGAATGCTGCTGACTAGTAGGAAGAGCTAAGGATTTACTGTATGGTAGTTTATAGCTGGCTACTTATCTGCTTTTTAAGTGTACAAAGCAGTGAACTGATTATTTAGGATTTCATTAGAGCAAGTGACCAGCATCAGCATAATTAACTCTCAATTTCTTTGAGGTCAGTTTGTTCTTGGTGGCTAAGCTCCTTTCCCATTAAATCCCAGCGTGTATCTTGGTATACAGAAAAAAGGAAAAGAAGAGCATTTGGAGTTTTAGGCAGTTGACTGAGTATGGATCAGAGTAGTTAAAACAACATTCACCTGGATGCCTTTATGAATAATAGTTTTGCAAAGTCATGTTTACCTTGTACCTAATAAGAGACATAGACATACTACATTTAATTACTGTACTGTAAAGTTGAAGACCTAACCTGATCTTTTGTAATTGCCAGTTTATTTTAAATTTATCCAAACTCTCGTGTCTTAAATTGCACATTGTGTTAGAAGAGCTTCGTAATAATGTGGCATATTTAAACTTATTTCTTTCACTCTTTTCTCCAGTGTCCTATTGTGAGTGTGTGCTTTTTGAAAAATTCTGTTTTAGGTTTAATGGGACTGTTTGAAAAACGTCGCTTTAGAAAATTCCTAGTTTACGTTGCCAACTTTGATGAAAACGATGCCAGAACTTTTGAGGGCATTGATCCTAAGAAGACTGCAATGCGAGAGGTGTATAAGAAATTCGACTTGGGCCAAGATGTTATAGATTTTACTGGTCATGCCCTGGCACTTTACAGAACTGATGAGTAAGTTTTTTTGTTTTTAGATTTATGTATTTTATTGGAATGCTAACAGAATTGTCCATTTTCCAATGTGGAAATTCTAACAAAACAAATATATAGCAGTGCTACACAGTGGAAGAAGTTCTGATTGCAAGTTAATTTTAGAATCTTTTAAGTAAAATAAAAACACATTGAATTGTAATCATTCCAGAAAAAGACTTTAAATTGAACACAAAAATGGGAATCTGAAGCTGTTTTGTAATACTTGTTTCCACTTCTCCAGCTATTTAGATCAACCATGTTGTGAAACCATTAATAGGATTAAACTTTACAGTGAGTCTTTGGCAAGATATGGCAAAAGCCCGTACCTTTATCCACTGTATGGTCTTGGAGAACTGCCACAAGGATTTGCAAGGTAAGAGTCCATATTTAACCTTTTTGATAAAACACTGATTCTGAATCTTATTTCAACAGGAGTATGAGATATGGTTGTGAAAAATACGAGGATATGTCTGTAATGAGATGCTTTTTATTTTCATTTAAATAAAATTTACCTGCAGTGACACCACAGATATATAATAAAAATGTTGAGCTTGATAAATTTATAAATTTGTGTAATCAAAACTCTGGAATTAAGACATGGACTTTTTACTCCAGAAAGTTCCCTTGTATCACCTCATAGTCACCACCTACCACCCCTTAACAATTACATTTGTGATTTCTATCACTGTAAGTTACTTTGCCTGATTTTGAAGTTTATCTAAAGAGAGTAATACAGTATGTATTTTGTATCTGGCCTTTACCTAACAGTATTTCTGAGATTCATCCATGTTGATGCACATGGCAGGTAGTTCATTTTTAACATACTGAGTAGTAAGTATTCCATTATGTGAATTATGTTACTATATCCCCTTGCCTTTATGGACATCTAGATTGCTTTCAGTTTTGTGGCATTTTGAATGAACCTTCTTTTTTTTTACCACTTTTGTCTTCCCCTCCTTTTACCTTTATGCACTGGCTAGAACTAACAGAAAAATGATGAATTAGAAGTGGTGAGAACACATACATTTTATTATTAAATTTTTTTGTATGTTGCTGTTAATTGCTAATTATTCTTTACTTTAGATCACATTTTCTTACTCACCCATACTTTTTTTTTTTATTTTTAAATTTATTATTTTTAGAGAGAGGGGAAGGGAGAGAGACAGAGAGGGAGAGAGACATCAATGTATGGTTGCCTTTCACCTGCCTCCAGCTATGGACCTGGCTGGAGACCTGGCTTGCAACCTGGTTTGCAGCCTGGTTGTGTGGCCTGGCTGGGAATTGAACCAGTGACCTTCAGGTTTGCAGGCCGGCACCTTATCCACTGTGCCATAAGCCAGGGCCTCACCCATAACTTTTTATTGTGTATTGGACATATTTACTGGTACATTGTAGAGATACTAGAACCTCTACAAGGTTTTTTTTTTTTTTGAGTATGCAGAAGGTTTGCCTTGAACTTTGGAGGCTTGATTTTTACTTTTTCAAGGGGGTCTTTTGTTTTAGGCTGGCTTCTTAGTCTTGGTACAATGAATGTGTGGTTGTAGGGTTTTTGTGGATGTCCAGTGTTTGCCAAGCTCCTCTAAGAAGTTCTTAAGACCCACAGCTATAAACTCTGCTCAAGCCTTCTTGTTTTTCAGCTGTTTCTTTTTGCTGGCTTCTTGGAATCTCCCTCATGTATAAACACTTCTGGAGTTTGTTGAGGATTGGAAGAGATTTTACATATTTGGTGTATGCTATTTGTAGGATTTCCCCTGACGATTTTCATTTCCATTAACAACCCAAATTCTATCCTGTGTCATCTTAAGTCAGTAAGACTCCCCAGCTTTTCGCTGTGTTCAGCTGCTCCATGTTCTAAGGCCTGGGGAGTTTGTTCCCTTAGGGGAAGAGGCATCTGTATAAACCACAGAAAGATCTCATCTCCTTATCTCTTTCCAAGTCTCTTTCCCTGTGTCTGTCTGCTTTTAGTCATTCTGCGTGCCTCATTATTGTTTTATTTATATGCAAGAGGATTAGACCCATTTTGGCTGTTCCTCCAGGACTGTCCCCCCCCCCCCCCCGCCCGCCCCCCGCCCCGTTTTTGTGGGGACATGGGGGTGGGGCAGGGGAGCTTGCATGTAACTGAAGATAAGACATCACTTAGTGGTTTTGTTTTATAATTGATGTTTTAGTGACTTTTAAACTAATGCTTTCTAGAAGGCAACTGAACAAATATATATTGCCTTATAACTCATTAAGATCTGAGAATGAAGACTTTAGTAGTTGAAACAATTATAAAGTATCAATTGCAATTTAAATATTTTCTAGGCTAAGTGCCATTTATGGAGGTACCTACATGCTGAATAAACCAATTGAAGAAATCATTGTGGAAAATGGAAAAGTGATTGGCGTTAAGTCTGAAGGAGAGGTAAGTAACTTCTACAATTTAAAAATACTTCGTTCTTGTGAAGAAAACATTATCTAATGAGACTTAGTTTGGTGTAGGCATAGATCTCAGACTATATATGATTTCTTATAATAAATTGATATTCATTATGACTAAGGATTAATTACCAAGTCTGTGCTTTAAGAAAATATATTGTCCCTATAGTGTTGATTGTTGCTTCCTATTAAGACTACAGTATGTATTATGGATGAGTTCTAGGTGGTAAGTATTTCTGTATATACTGGGGATTGGTGCCTGTCTCTTAAATTTTCATTTGAATTTAGTGTTATTTGTACCACTTAGAACTTATTGGTTATAACTTACTGGAAATTACACTTGGTCAATACTAACAATTTTGTTACTAATAAATTATTCAAGATTCATGTTAATTATATCTAGTTTGGGGTTTAGCTATGGAGCTGCCTAAGTAGTTTTGAGCAGTGTTTCTCAAATTTGAATTGAATATAAATCATTGTTAATTTTGTGGAAGGGCATATTCTGATTCCGTAACTGGTCAGAGGCAGGGCAGCATTTTCTTGCAAGCTCTCAGGTGATGCCAATGATAGTCTGCAAAAACCACATTATTCCTCTTTCATGAAATACCAGCTCTTACAAATAAAATTGCTCAAAAAGAAACTCAGTAACTAGATTTAAAAACAGTTTTTGGTATTTCATGGGTTAAGACTAGATAAGCAACACTAGTTAGTTGGCTGTCTGAACTTTTGTTAAAGTTGCAGATCTTTTGTAACTACCTTATACTTTCAGCGTAATAGGTGTTTAGGAAATAGGGATAAATATTTTACTTTGATATCTCAAAGTCCTTTTTATCATTGTTTTATTCCATTCAGTTGTGTCCAGCTGCTTCCTCTTAGGAAGTATCAAGGCTTTGATATACATAAACTTGCAACTTAAGCTTTACTTAGAAAGCATAGTGTTAAAGTGAGAATGATTTTGGTCAGTTTATAATAGTTCTATTTATAGAACATTTACTTTTTGCTTGGCACATTCTTATTTAATAATGCCCTTAATTACAGTGTTTCATTTAATGCTAACAATAACCCTCTGAGATTATATACAGTTAGGATCTGAACTCTGGTCTACTTGGTTCTGAAACTTCTGAACTCTATGCAACAGTTTTCCTATGCAACTTGGGTAGGATTTAGAATTAATGGATCTGTTCCAGGAAAATTTGTGGAGATTTTTGGCAAAGTTAGTTTGAATAGTTACCTGTAGTTCAATAAATGTCTGTAATTAATGAAAATAACAGGTTATATAGTCAGGAGACAATGGCTTTAATCTATTGTCTAAAAACATCGACACTGGAGATTATAGTTTTAAAATGTTTTGTTACAGATTGCTCGCTGTAAACAGCTTATCTGTGACCCCAGCTATGTAAAAGATCGGGTAGAAAAAGTGGGTCAGGTGATCCGAGTTATCTGTATTCTCAGTCACCCCATCAAGAATACCAATGATGCCAACTCCTGCCAGATCATTATTCCGCAGAACCAGGTCAACAGGAAGTCAGGTGAGTTTAGAAGATCAGCAGGTATTTGTAGAATTTTGTTTTATCCCAAATTCCATTTTTTTTTTTTTTTTTTGCTTATTAAAGAAGGCTTAGTTTTTTTAAATATTTTATTATTTTGAGAGAGAGGGGTAGGGAGAGAGGGAGAGGGACATCAGTGTACCATAGCCTTTCACCTGCCACCAGCTACACACCTGGCTGGAGACCTGACTTGCAACCTGGTTATGTGCCCTGGCCGGGAATCGAACCAGCAACTTTTGGGTTTGCAGGCCAGTGCCTTATCTACTGAGCCACCAACCAGGCAAGAAGCCTTAGGTTTTCTTTTTCTTTTTTTTTAATTTTGTTGTTGTATTACGTCCAACCCCTTTTTGCTCCCCTCTGTCCTCCTCCCCACCCACCTGTTCCCCCCAGTCAACCCCACCTGTTGTCCATGTCCATGGTTCCTTTATAAGGAAACCTTAGTTTTTAACACATTGGAAACAAAATGTGATGGATCTGGTTTAACTGATATTCTAAATCATCGCATAAATCAAATTAGCCTAGGAGTCTTGCCTCAGCCTTGCATCCATTGCTTTGGACTTCTGATTCTTCATCTGCAGCATTCAGTCTGAACTAAGATAAGCAGTTCAGTTGCTCCTGGTTCCAACATTATGTGCTTGTGAAGGTTTAATGACCTGACTTCACTGTTTTGAAATGATAATGCTATTTTTAATGTCATTATTTGTCAGCATAATACTGGATTTTAAGTTGTGCTAGAACACAACTTAAATTTCTTTGATTAAGATCAGAATTTATTTTTAAAATCATAATTTTAAACTATTTGTTTTGCCCAGTAGTTTTCATCCACCACCTCTTACTTAAGTCCTAAATCTTTTATTACTAGAACAAAGGGATTTGTACTCTAGTAATGTGTAAAGGGTTCTGGAGCAGATACCTGGGTTTGTGAGTCGAAAAAAGAGAACCTAGTAATTATTTTCTGTATTAGAAATGATGTAGTTACTTTAGTGGTATACAGTCAAGTAGAACCTATGGAATTATGTGAGTTTATTATGTCAACCCAAGAGTACTTTTTGCTGATTTGTAATTTTATATTAAATAGAAATCAGTACAGAAGGTTCCCTCTTAATGATGGTTTAACTTAGGATTTTTCACCTGTAAGACGGTGCAAGTGAGAGCTATATAACCATTGTTTTTCACTTTCAGTACAGAATTAAGTACGATTTTGTCCAACTGTAGGCTTTGAGCACATTTAAGGTGTGCTAAACTATCATGTTTGGTAGGTTAGATGTATTAAATGTATTTTGACTTAATGATATTTATGATGATGGACTTACCAGGATATAACCCCACTGTAAGTTGAGGAGCCTGTGTGCTTAATAAAACCTTTGTTTGTTATTCAAAACCTTTCTATGTGCAGGGTTCAAAGAGGCAGAAGACCGCAGAGCCATAAATATGGTTTGCCGGGTTTCCATAGTTAGCTGTGACAAAGCTGGAAAAAGAAATCTGGTTTCCAAGTCCAGCAGTTCACTGCCACATAAGTCCTTGATCTCTGAAAGTCTGAATGTTGCTAAATATTTGCATATTCTGTGTATGACTCTGTTTGCCTTCACAAGTATAGAACTTAAGCTTACAAGGTATTGTCTATTCCAAGTAATTTTAACTTACACCTCTAAGTACAAGTGAGACCTGTATGTGCCCACATGCCCAAGGTTTACAAACCTTGGCAGTGAAATATTACTTGGTTCCAGATATCTACGTCTGCATGATCTCCTCTGCACACAACGTGGCAGCACAAGGGAAGTACATTGCCATAGTCAGTACAACTGTGGAGACCAAGGAACCTGAGAAAGAAATCAAACCAGCTTTGGAGCTCTTGGAACCAATTGAGCAGAAGTAAGTAATGTGTTCATTTATCAGCTAAAATCCTAGATTGGTTTTTGGTGCCATGGTTGGGCAAACCCCACGATAACAAAGAAAGTAGCCATTATCTCTACCAGTTTCATCCTTTGGAATTTGCTTTTTAGGCAAAGCAGTGAGTGGGTGTGGGGTCAACTCGCCTGCTAACTGATTTCTTTTTCTCCTCCAGATTCGTTAGCATCAGTGACCTACTTGTACCAAAAGATTTGGGAACGGAAAGCCAGGTGAGTGTGGTGATCTGAAAAGGGTGTTACAAGTTTTATTGGGAGACTTCCCTAGTTTCAGGTCTTTCTATTTTTATTTCTAGGTCTTTATTTCCCGCACATATGATGCTACAACTCACTTCGAGACAACCTGTGATGACATTAAAGACATCTATAAGAGGATGACAGGATCGGAGTTTGACTTTGAGGAAATGAAGCGCAAGAAAAATGACATCTACGGGGAAGACTAACAGCAGTCCATGTCATCATCTAATTAGGACAGAATTTAAAATTTGGCAAATAATGCATATTGTATGAAATCAATATTGTAAGGCCTGCTTTTGTAATCCAAACCGAGATTGCAGAGCACTGCACCAGTAAATATACCTCCCCTTTCTAACATCGTGTATTAACTTGTTTTCATGGAGTGGCTATTCAGAATTGACAGGTGATCTCACTCTGTACTGTTAAACGAATGCTGGCTTTTTTTCTAGTGAAGGATAAGTTTAAAAACAAACAAACAAAAAACAACGTTGTGATACTGATACAGAGAACTTGATACAGTATTTGTATCTTTTAATCAGTGTAGTCTTTGCAGTCATGTGCTTCTGCTGCTCAAGAGCTGGATCAATACAGTTTACGTGCCATCTGTCCTCTTGACATTAAGGAAATTTGAAATCAAATATTCCATAATTTGGGACGGCCTACTGAAGTTCCCCCTGCAGCTTTACATTTTGTATCCTGTCAAGTATTATGATCGTGCCCATGTAGCCTAGCCACAAGGATGGTTTATGCGGGCCTAAAATTCTAACTGAACTCCAGACTTCAGGGGTCATTTTGGAGGAAGCCTGTGTGTGGTGTTTTAACCTAATAAAATTGATGAGAGGCAAGGGGAAAGAAACCTATCATAAAGCAGGTAAATGTAGAAGCTTCTTTTGTATCCCAGGTGTGGCTTCAACGGACCAAGCAGCAATGCAGTATTGATTTGACAGAGCCTCTCCTTCAATGATGTCTGCCTCAGAATGGCTCCAAATGATTTCTGTACTGCAAAATAAAGCCAAACTCTGGAAACCATTTCCCTCTCAATTGGTCTGTGTGTGTCCTGGTGTTTTAAGAGCTGTTAAGTATGGTGCTAGCCATGACACAGCTGTTTGTTTCCTTCAGTCAAACTGAAACCGATGTTAGGAGAGATGTTGGAGTATGTGCTCAGGCACTGACATCGAGATTCAACCTTGGATGGGTAGTCTTACCTGGCTTCACTGTGAGTAGACCCCAAGTTATATTTTGACCCAGTGTTAACTGTGAAACTCTTACATGTTCTTAATGGTTTGTAACAAGTATTCTTTTCCACACAAATGTTTAAGAGAGTAAGTAAACTGTCAGATAGCATATGTGGTATTTCAATATTTTCATATAATTTAAATTGTAATTAGAAGCAGTTTTTAACTGGTACCGCTTTTCCCTTTGATAGCATATACAGACAGTGACAGCTTATCAGATGAAGACAGCTGTATTCTTTGGCTGAGTATTGATTCTTATAGTTAAATCTGAAGCATATAAGATTAAGGTAGATAATCTGTAAAAGCAGTTAGGGTAGTAATTTATATTATTACTCAGATTGATTTACTTCAGTTTCTATTCTCACACTACCCGTTTTTGGCCAGATAATTTGTTGTGCGGACTGTCCTATGCATTGTATAATGTTGGATAGCATCTCTGATCTAGCTGTTGGTGTCAGGAGCACCTCCCTAGCCCAAGAACCAAAAATGTCTCTAGGTGTCATGATTCTCCATGGGGGTACAAAATGGCCCCAGTTGAGAACCACTACTTTTTCTATGTAAGAGGATAATCTAAAATCCTAGCAAGTCTTTCCCTTCCCTATTCATATTTTAAATTGTTAACTATTAATGCAGGCAGATGCACAACCTGGACTTACATTAAGTAGAAAGAAAAAAATACCAGTACTTTTGCATGTTCTTCATTTAACTGTACTGCCTGTATCCCAGGCCAATGGGGTACTAAGATGATGAAAGCAGTTTCTGGAAGAGCCCATAGTTGATTAGACCCACTATTCTATGGCTTGGTTAAGTGTTAAAATAGAAAATAGAAAAGATGGTATGGCAACGAAAGGCCTTGTGGGCTGGTGTTGGAAGGCTTTCAAGCAAAGGGGATGAACATTTGAGGTACAACCTAGAAGATAATTATGTTGGGTAGTAAAGCACCTGACTGGTGGTAGTATGTACTCACTAAATGTTTTTCTTTGGTAACGGAGTATAAAGATAAAGTGAGTTCCTAAGCAAAAGGTAGTATCAAATTAAATTTTATTAACCCTCCTTGTGAGGAAATAATAAATAGTGTAACTGGTAGTTCGTTCGGGTAGGAAATATACAAAGCAGATGGTCTTTGAAAAAAGTTTGTATGGGTAAGAGCCAGGTGAAGCCTTGTGGTCCTGCTCAGCTGGTTAGAGTGTGGTAGGTTTTATCCCTGGTCAAGGCACATACAAGAAACAACCAGTGAATGCATAAATGAGCGGAACTACAACTCGATGCTTCTCTCTAAAACCAATAAATTTTTTAAAAAAGTTGAAAAGTCATTTGTCCTCTTTCTGTAGCTTGTTGCTCAGTGCACGTGACTTGGGGGATGGGAAAGCACTGGGCAGGTCGCTGGGACTAGACTAAGGGGCAGGATTCCTTTGGGACCTAGTGATTCCTAAGTGGCCTAAAGAGTGTTAACACTTTCCTGTGAAACTCTAATTTTTGCCATAGAGTCACTGCAGAAATTTTTTTTTTTAAGTTGTCTTTATTTAAAAAAAAAACAAATTAGTTACAAAAACCTTTGTTTCAAATAGATGCTGTATATTACAAATGTTTTTCGCTTGGTTTTCACTTATAGATAACTGTAGAAATTATTTCTAATATAAATAAGTCATTATTCTCAGTTGATTTTGTAGTTATTTACAACAAATGAGGTGAAAAAATGACAGCTTATAAATTTGTACCATTTTGGGAAAAAGTTGAACTTTATGTAGTGTTTGAGTAACAGCAAATGAAACACAATTGTAGTTTTTACAAGGGTGGTAAAACCAACCTTTGAAACAGACTAATAACATGCATTACCTATGTCTTTCTGACACTATTAACATGCAAAAACAAAGCTATTGGTTAAAATACTTGTTTTTGCTACAACTGAGTAAACATTTTTAAAATTGTTTTTACAGTAAATTCCATGAGTAGCTTTAAGTTAAAATAATTTAAAACAAAATATTTAACACCACAACTCAAAGTTAAGGACAACTGTGTCACTCACTAAAAATGAAGTCAGACATTTTAATACCAAAAGAGAAGAAAGGACAGAAAACTTATTCCTCAAGTTGTAGAACATTGATTTTTCAATGAGAAGGGAAGACTCTCCTGTGTCTTTTCAAAAAAGGTAATCTGCTGGCATCATTGATGTCTAGGCAAGCTACAGTTTAATCATCTGGGTAAACTCAAAATTGATACCTTTAAAACAAAATAACCAACTAATTTATGAATAGGTTGCTACTTAATTGGAAAAATTCTAGCATTGTAAGTGTTGTCATCTGTCTTGGCAATCAGGATTGAACTGCAGGTGAAAATGCACATTATAGAGAAAATGGGTAATTCAAAGGAGGTTGGTTATTTCTTTCATTGGTGAATACAACTTCCACCTCTAAGTAAACAGTTATTTTTAATTTACAGCATGATAACATGTAAAGGTACAGAACAGTTTTTGAACAATTGGTTCCCTCATAGACACAAATGTCAGAGTATCTGCCCTCAACTCCAGCTGACAAGGGAGTTAGAGAAAAATGTGCTTACCAATAGCTACTCCTGAATGGAGCTGCTAACTTTTGTATGTTTTCAATAAAGTTATTTACATCTGCAACAAGGATGCCACTATTTTCAAAGACTTCTTTGCAGACAGCAGGCTTTTCTGTAGAAAGAAAAATCCTTTTTTGGTGAAAAATTCACTAATGTACTTTTAAAAATGTATAGTTGACATACAATATTATAATTAGCCTCAGGTGTAGAATGGAGTCATTCAGCATGTTAAATGTACCCTTTTAAAAGTAGCAGAAACTCCTTCATTTAAAAAACAAAAACAAAAACAAAACACAACTTGTGCAACTCCCTAATGGAGAGGGAGTTACATGGGGAAGTCTGGTTCCAGTGAAGGAAAGTATTTAGGAGCATCTGCTTCCAAGGTGGGGGTGGGTGGGGAGTGCTGGAAACCACCAATAAATGACAGGTATAGTCATTCCTTTAATAATTTTTAAATGCTTAGTGAAGATTCACATAAAACATTAAGAATTAGAGATATGAATAAAATTTAGTACTTGGAGGAGCTGATGACATACTGTTAGAGGACTATTAACTAGACAGTATCCCTCATTAGCATTTATCAGGCTAACAGCTGATCTGGGTTATAACCATATATATCTTATGATATCCAATGAATCTACTTGCCAAGGACATTTTTAGAGCTGACCTATTTTGGCATTAACTGACTGAAAAGATGAAACGGAAGCAGAACTAAGGCTATGTGACTTTACCTGTTAGGAAGACAGCAAACCTAGCATGGATATGCTGAATTTGCAGGTTTAGCAGACATTTTAAATATTCTGCTTTTGTTGATGACCGAGAGTCACACTGGTGATAATGAAGCAATTCAATGATATTTGTACTCTGACACGACTTCAATATTAAGTTCTTCTTATGTGCAATTGAATCCACTCTGGAAAATACATATAAATGTTAAATTTAAGATTCAGTATAAGTTTGTGCAACTTTACTTTTTACTGTATCTTAATTTTGTTTTATTCTTAGAGCTTCTCTTGCCTTTCTATACTTATGATAAAATCAACTCCCAAGATCCTCTGTTCCTATTCTTTTCCACCATTCACTTGCCTTCCTAGATGTCACTGTCCTGATGAGTTCCCTCAAAACATTACAGGTGTACTAATTTTGCAAATAACCAATTTTTTAAAAAGTAGCATTCTTGTTCTAAGAGAAGGACATCTACACATTCACCTACTACCACTTCCAACAGTGTTGCCAGCACGTGACCATCTCCCTGCATTCTTTATTATATAGCAGTAGTTCTAAACCTTTTTAAGTTTCTTCAAAACCTCTTCACTATAATTGACTAAAACTATGTCACTACATTTTCTGTAATTTCTCACCTTTTAAATCTTACTACCTTTCTTCTTCCTCTTTTAGAGACAAATGTTTAACATCTACCTCTGCTCTTGATTCCATCTCCAGTCTTCTCTGTCCCTTACTATCTTCTCCCTCCTGCCTCCTGGGGAAACTAAAATCCTCTGTATCCCCACTACTCTATTGAGCGACAAGCACTATTCACACCATGATATGAATTTCCTTCCAGGTTCTACTTTTGTATGTTACTAATTTGCGATTGGCATCATAATCCACATAGTTTTAAGGTATCAACTTTCCTGTTTTATTTCCTTATTGCTATAAACAGAATCTTGTTTTTACTTAACGTATTGTTTTGTATGGCATTATTTTGTAAATATTAAAAGATGAAACAAAATTAGTCTACAGATGGAACTGAGGCTGGTTTCGTACTTACTGATTACCACGAATGGCAATCAACACCCTGTTGGTTTTTTCTTTTACTTTTAGATCCCCACCCCCACCCCAAAGGATATGATGATTTTTCTAATGAGCTTTTATTATGCGGTATCACTACGATCTGAAGAGCCAATAATAATGTATTTCTCTACCCAAAGTTCTATGAAGGTTAAATTAATTTTTACCAACTTTATAAATCTGCTCTGGCACCCCAGAGCTTTGATTGGCTTCTCTCATTATTCCTGAGTTGAACCTTTTCTAAAGTATTGGCCAACTAATTCCTCATGAACTTGTGGCCACAGCCTTGGACCCTGCTAGCTCCTGGCTGTCCTATCCCAGAGCCTCTGCAAAGTACAAGCCTTTCCTGAACTTCTAAGCCATCTTTCACCATCTCATGCACACACTTTCACATTATCGGCTGTTTTCACACCTAGGTTTGTGTTTCTCTGGAGAACGCATGGTGGTGAAACACAGATACAAACATTCTGGGGTTGAAACCTAGCTTCCCAACTGACTGACTCCATAATTTGACCTGAGTCATGTCGGTCCTGCCCTTTTTGTATTTCCATTACCATACCATTCAAGGGGGTGTTCAGTTTACTCTCTACCTCCTGTATCAGGTTAGGATGAGATAATTGAAGTAAAACACCTAACAGTACCTGCAGCAATCATGTAACAAAAGCCTCTGTTAAATCATCTTTTCCCAGTCTGTCTCCAAGCTCCAGACCTTCCTTTCCCAGTCTTATGAAAACATGGAGGCACCCAAAGAACCCCAAGTCTCTTTAGCCATGGAATCAATTCTTTTAAAGAATCCCAGCCTACATAATAGAGGTTTGCTTATTGGTAAGCTTTTGTTCCAGGGTAAAAGTCAATTAAGGATACATCCTCATCTCAGTTTTTCCATCATACTTATAACTGGGGGCAACTTTAAAAGCATTAATGTAGCAAGCCCAAAGTTCAATTTAGTTTTTACAGGTCATGGTAGTAAAGCCTGAACTTAACTGGATGGACATTTTAGGATCCTTATGTCTGATTTCTTTACTTCTGTTGGTCTAGAGAGTGCTACTCAAAATATGTGCCCATAAACGTTTTTCTCTTTTTTAATACTTGGTTGAGCAGTTATTGATATAGATGGGGGGAAGAAGAGAAACATGGATGAGTGCCTCCCATATATACCCTGGCTGGGGATTGAACTTGCAACCTTTTGGTGTACAAGGTGACATTCTAATTAACAGCCACCAGCCAGGGCTGCGCCTGTAAACTTCATTACAATACACAGCTTCCTTCACTGAAGGCCCTGATACAAAAACAAAATCCAAAAAAGTTCATCGACCTTAATATAACTGCTTAGTGACAGATGATTTTCATTCTTGCACAAACTAACCTTGAGGAATACCAACCAGTCCAGAGCACACTGATCATTTCAGGGTGAATTACATGTCCCCCTTCAGCTGACATCAGGCCTTACCTTACATCTTCCTTTAGCTTTTTACTTTCCCTATAGTGAAGCAACCACTTCCACCTTCCATTTCCATTTAGTTTCTCCAGGATTTTGACAATTTCCTTTAGTTGAACTGCAGAATAAAATAAGTTATGTTTTAAGGTTTTTGGCTTGTCTAGTCAAAGCCCAAAACTTACAAAAAATTTAAGACCCATGTATGAATGTGTGCATGAGTGTGCACCATCCCTGTAGCTGGGCAGGATCCCATACTGCATTACAAAGGTTCAGCATCAAAGATACTACCTACTCCTGCTGCAGTAGCAAAGAACTGTGTACAGAAAGAACACTGCAATTACCAGCACGTAAAGCTTTGAACATTGCACAGAAGTCACATAGGAGGTTTAGGCTGCAACAGCAAAAGACCAGGTTTCTAAATGTACAAATTATTTTTCAACTCCATTTTCCATGCACAATTCGTATTTGTTATTAAGGTATATATAGCCTCCTGATACTCTAATCCAGAAGGAGTGTATCAACATTTAGTTCTTATGTGGCAGTGGTAGGTTTACACCGAAGTGTCTTCCCTCTGCTCTGACGCCATTAGGTCAGTTCAGTGCCCTGAGAGAAGCAGATTATACAGCTGACCTCTTAGTAACAAGAGGTTAGCGACACTGATTGCCCACCCAATGGAATAATCCTGTATAATATAAATAGGTTCCCTACATACAAGGTCTGCCTCAAAAGTATCAAGCCAGTGTCAATGTAATTAAAACAGTTTACACAGCTGATACTTTCGGGACATGTTGTATACAAATTCCCAATCTAGTTGACCCTTGAACAACAAGGGTTTGAACTGCTCAGGTAAAGTACAAGTAGATGTATATAATTCAAACTAACATTGTTCAAGGGTCAACTATATATTAGTATTCAAGCAGATAACTGACACAACTTTCGGTAGCCATTTTTAAGATTTCCGTATACTCTGCAGCTGATTTTATTTGGCAAGTGAAGGAGTCAATGTTAAAAAATCTCAAATTAGTACGACTATTTTAGCCACACTTCTGAGAGAAGGTATTTAGGAGGTTTGGTGGTGAAGACAATCAGTTAAAATGAGAGGTTAAAAGCATGTACATTGGGAATAAGAACTATATGAAAACCACTTCTTTCCATGAATTTTTTTTTTGGTCACTGGGTGACGAGAAATTGATTCAACTAGATTTCAAAAAAGGAAATGAGAAAGGAAATGGAAAGACCAACCTAACGTTAAAATTTCTAATATTCTGTCATCTGATACCACAAAACCTCCTGTCCGAAACAGCTCTTGGAAGGTGTAATTGAGAATATCTTCAGGGCTGTCTATTCCAGCGAAGAGGACACTGGGAAAATGCTTCAGCTTCAGCAAAGAAGGAATCTGTTAAACATGAAAGGATCCCACAATGAAGACAGATTCACTGGGTTGCTTTTGTCACTTTTATCTGTCAGGACTGCTGAAAACACTTTTAACCCTGATGACTGATGGGTAATTCTGCTACATGTAAGGAATATTAATTCAGTTCATCATCAGTACTAAAAACTCATTAAAGCTAGTTAATTACAAAGTGGTCTCCACAACTACAGGTTGGAACTAGTAAAGGAATAGTGTACCTCAGGTTTTGGGGACCTGTCATCAGGCAAGTAACAAGCTAACACCATCATTCCCTGTCTCCTGATAGCAGGGTTGTAACTGTGCTCCTAAGTTAGATTTTCTTGGGAGAAGAAAAATTTTACAAGTCCTTTTAAAGCAAGACTTATTACTATTAGGTGACAATTTACCAGTATCTTCTTTACGGTTTTCCCTTAGTTACTAAGAACTTAAAAAATTTAAAAGGCAGTGACAAATCTAATGACAGAGTAACAAAAGGCCTGGAATACATTTCTTTGTAAGAAAGGTACTTCAAAACCTACTTGATGCAAATGTGATGAGATATCTTCATTTTTGATAATGACCATTAGCATATCATTCTCTCTGTGAAAAGCTTGACAGAAATGCTGAGGTTCAATTTCTGTATGGCCTCCTTTCTTCAGAATATTCTGAAAGATTTACAAATTACCATTAATAAAAAGGAATGCTCCCTTGGCTGGTGTGGCTCAGTGGACTGAGTGCCGGCCTGCAAACCAAGGGGTTTGCTGGTTCAATTCCCAGTTGGGGGTGCATGCCTGAGTTGCGGGCCAGGTCCCAGGTTGGGAGTGTGCAAGAGGCAGCCATACATTGATGTCTCTCACCTTCTCTTTCTCCCTTCCCTTCTACTCTAAAAATAAATAAAATCTGTCAAAATAAAAATAAGGGACGCTTGCACAGAACTACTTTTATTGTTCACAAAGAACATCTAAAAACATACCCTATTTACTAAATTATGTTCTAACAGGCAACATAATGGCAGTTTGTCTTACTATTAAGTGAGCTTCCACCTGCAAGAGATGATTTCCTCAGTATCACCAACAGCTGGATTTAGAAGTTTATTTCAAACGCAAAAACCAGCACTACATAGTAAATTATGTCCATAAGGTTTCAAAGGCTGCTTCTGTTTTTTTAAAGAGAGGATAAGGAAGGGAGAAAGGCAGGAAGAGAAACATCAGTCAGTGGCCTCTTGTATGTACCCCAACTGGGAACCAAACCTGCAACCCAGGTATGTGCACAAAACCGGGAATCAAACTGGTAACCTTTGGATCCATGAGATAACACCCAACCAACTAGCCAAAGTGGTCAGGGCAAAAGGCTGATTCTTTTTCAACATCCGACTAATATAGTCAGTTTCACACTCTTCAAGGGAATTACCTTGGGGATTCAGAGATGCACTCAAAAATGTAACCTCTGGTCAAAATGTTTCTAGAACTCTTGAGAATAATACCCATAACAGCTATGCATTACTTTAGTATAATTAATGGAGATACAGGTGTGGGGATTTGAATACCAAGGGAGATTGTTAAAATGTGCATGGTTGTTAGGCACTCATCTGTTACATAGAATAGCAAGGAAATAGTCTTATTAGAAAGGTGAGCTCATGTAATCAGACATTCTTTTAACCGTATCTTCCTTTGTGATTTTGATACTGTTTCTGTGTGAAGAATCCTGAAAGTTTCTATTGCACACCTGGATATTCCTAGTTTTACCAAAAGCACTATGTCTTATGGCAATGTATTTTCAAATAAATTCCTATAGGCAAAATGTCTTTTAACAGAACCCACTAAAATGTCAATATAAATCTTTAGCCCTCACTTATTTTAGTAATAAACTATTTGATTAAATGCATTTTCTGTTCACCCTTTTTATCAAATCCTGTGGTGTTCTGGGCTATTTTATGCACTTTGAATTTTGACAGTCATAAAGGACCTCACAGATCTTCCTCATCTTAACAAATTAAGTAGGGTCCTGATATTCCTTCCCATCACTAACGAGTCTTCAGGATTGAAGAATTATAAGGATAGTTTTCTGAGCTTTGTTTTGACAGGACTTTCTTTATTCTAGTTTATGTGTCAACTTTCTCATTTGAAGATTAGTTTTACTGTTGCACATTATTTTTTGTTGTAAATAGTGGCCACGTGATAAAATATTGTGAAACAATACATTTGTTATTGAAACAGGCACAATATCTTGAAGTATTCCTACTGAACCTATGATCTGTCGCCTATATTAAAACGACTCTCATTTGTGCTCTGTAGAGGGAGTAAGAACTAAGATACTGCACTGTTGTTTTTGAAAAGATGGAAACATAATAAAATCAAGTATTCCCACTGGCAAAACAGCAACATGGCCATGATGCTAACTCAATGTCAGACTTATTTTAGCACATGTCTCAGGGATAATTAACCAAGCACAATTAATTCGAGATAAAAATAAATTTCTAAGTTACTTTCGAAGGCCAACCATCTTCAAAAAGGTCCGAAGGTCATGTAATGCTTTTTTAACTACACTCCTTACCAAATGGCATGGAAATGGGGAAAAAATGATGGGGTAAGGGTATAGGGATAGATCTGGCAACCATTTATGAAGGATCTTGGAGAAGGAAAAATATCCTCAACAAGAAAAAAAAATCTGTTATACAAAAGATCATATTCCATAAATTTGGAAAAAGCTTTAAGTATTTTAAGATCATATTTAAATGATACAAAATAGCCACCAGCCATCTTTGAGAAGTGTTGTGTGTCACTTTTCTAATTCATTCTCCAAACCAGATGAGAAGATCACTTTCTAAAATGCAAGTAAGATGCTATTCACCTTTTAGAAATACTTTCTACCTCCCCAATGACCTCAGGATGGTCAAAATGCCTTAGCATGACTTCTAGTAAGGCCCTTCTTCCTCACATGGCCCTTTCTTACATTTCTAGACATGTTTCTCGATTGTGCTCCAAGCATACTCACTTGGTCCACTTCACTGGACCCCTGTGTAGCCCTTCGACCCTTTTAGAAACCCTCTCAGGGCCCCCTTATTCTTTTCTTCCCACAGCACTAAGCCTTTGACTAAACCTGCCCACTCTCTCTCTGGCCAGACTGCAGCCCGTGAGGACAGTGTCTGCCTTGTATCCACTGCATCTTCCACACAAGAAGCTCTTGGTCACCAGCTGCACACCTGCTTCTTCTAAGAGCAGGAAGCTGCTAGGCAGGTCTCATCAGCATCTCTCTAATGTGCCCTCTGTGATAATGACACTCACCAGACACATCTTCAGGTGTCTAATGTTCCTTAGTATTTCAACATTTATGGATTTATCATGGATTACATCATGTGACAGATACTCTGGGTGTGACACAGGACTTCTCGGTAGTACCGACACATAGTGAACTCTGAAACAAACCTAGTCCAACGTTTAGAATCAGAGCACTTACTAGCCTCAAAGGACTGTTGAAGCACCTGCATCATTACACTTACCGCATTTAATTTTCCACTTATTTTTTTCTTTTATCAGTGTTTTTCATTTCCCTTTACCTGCACACATCTAAAATGGATACTGAGATGGAGTGCTGTTATTGGAACTGGTTCCTGCCACAGTGTGGAGAGGCCCTGCTTTGGGCTGGCAGGACCAGGGATCAGCTGTGGGCCTACATATGGGGTCGGGGCTGAGCCCACCAGTAGGTACACTGAGGGCAATGGGAACCCTGACAGCTGGGTAGAAGGAAGGAAGCTACCACCCTGACAAAAGCCCGGACAGACCAGTAGTGCTGGATTGGAATTGGGAGGAGCCATGTACCTGTTTTTATTCTTAAACTAAGCATATACATGTTAGTTGTACATTTAACACATCTATTTCTTATCTGCTGGGCAGATGTAGATGCAATGACACCCAGTGGCATTGAGGCCACCTACTGCCTAGTCTTCATTCCAAATGCTATTCTTCACTAAAAAGAACATAGCTCCTTGGAGAAATGGCTGGCTTCAAAGCTGAGCCAGAAATACACAAGATAATCCTGTATCATCATAGTTGTATGGCACCACAAAAAGTGTCCAAAGAATTATGGGGACTTGTCAAAAGGACAAAGGCAGCTTAAAGGGACTCCCATTAACTAGATCTGGGATAACCTGAGCATTAACATAACCAAACGTGAGCAAGTAAAATAATATGGAACATGGGTCCACACTGACAAAGAGGCAAATGAATAAACAAATGAAAGATCTACCTTACATCAATGAACTAATGAACGTACAAGGAGTGATGGAATTAAGAGTATCACTATGTGGCAACCATCACAGCGATTCAGACAAGAACTATCAATCCGGTGGAGGGAAATCTCACAAAAGATACTTACATATCTCCCACTTACTAGTAACTACAACGTGCTTATTAAGTGTACATTGGAGGGACCGGGTAGAAACCATCGTAACCAAGTGAAAAATGTTAATATGCTAGGAATCTGACAAAAACTGAGACATGACAAGCAAAGACAAGACAGGATGCTGAACTAACAATGGAGTCTGTGGACTAGAGAAGCATGATGGATTAATGCTCTGGTACTGATTTTTTAGATTTCTACTGTGATCATACAGAACATTCTTGCGTCGGTCTCATGTGAAGATAACACACACTTATGTGTTAAGAAGTAATGGGACACTGTATCTGCAACATATTTTCAAATGGTTCAGAAATGTTAACAGTGAGGTTTCTGGGTGAAGGGTACCATTTCCGCAATCTTGATGTGAATGTGAAATTATACTTTTAAAGTTAAAAGATGGCCCTGCCCGGAGTGTCATCGTCATACATCAGTTTTGGGTTCAAGTTCGGATTCAATCACCAGTCAGGGCACATACTGGAGGCAACCAATGTACGTACAAATAAGTGGAAAGCAAATCAATTTTAAAAAGTTAAAACAAAAGAGAATGCTGCCTTTTCCGAAAATAAAAAAAATTGAGAGGATGAAATTAGGAAGCCATGGTGAATTGAGGCAGATTCTGGCTCCTGTAAAGTTAGAATTTTACTACGGTTATATCATTTAAAAGGAAGGGCCATGTTCTCACCAGAACATAAGTTATCCTCAATTTAATTGAAAAATACACCCGAAACTAAGAGGTCCCTTTCAATAATCCATATTAATGAAGAGAGAACAGGTAATATTTTTTTAAAGTCTGACTTTTACCTTAAGGACATTTGAATTTAAGTATGTCTACACTTGTAACTTTTTGTGAAATGAATCACTGCATTAATTTTGGAACATCATACATAGCTTCAAATATAGTACCAAAGGCAGATGCTTGTAGCATAACATTTGGTATGCAGATAAAAAAATGAGTTGTGAAACTCAAATAGCACTTCATATATCATATCTTTTTCTGAAGCCAATGCTAAATTTATTTTAAAATAAACTAAAATTACACAGCAATCAGTCCCTGGCTGGTGGCACAATGGATAAGGCGCCAGCCTGCCAATCCAATGGTTGCTGGTTCGATTCCCAGCCAGGGCACGTAACCAGGTTGCAAGCCAGGTCTCCAGCCAGGTCCGTAGCTGAAGGCAGGTGAAAGGCAACCATACACTGATGTTTCTCTCCCTCTTGTCCTCTCTCCCTTTCCCTCTTTCTGAAAAATAATAAATAAAATCTTTAAAAAAAAATGTAGACTGCAATCAAAATAATATAAACGTAAGGAAAATGTGGCACTTTACCTTTGTTCTCACAAAGAATGACGTATCTCCTGTCTCAATGAGGTAGAACAGAAAGGTGCTTTTACAAGCCTCTTTCACGACACTTTTTAGTTTGACGTGCAAACTGGTACACAAGTCTGTAATCATGTCTTCACAGGATGCTGACCTTCTTGGGAAAGATGAACACATCTCTTGAGATATGGCTTCTCCAGAAGCGACACCTGACTCTTTATCTCCAAAAGCAACTTGATTGCTCGTCATCATCACCTTGTTGAATTCTGCATATTCATTGAGAATAAGGGAAATATCATTCCTGGATTCCTTCAAAGTACTATTATATTTCAGTTTGTTAAGGTGGAAGGAAACAGTCTGATTTCTTTCAGAATTTGTAAGATGATTTATATTATGATCAGATCTTTCCTCCCAACAGGAAGAACTGTCCAAATCACTGGGCATGTGGCCTCTTAGGTGCTTGCGCTGTGGTCTGGCATCTGAGTGCATTATTGTCACCACAAGGGGACTTCTGCTCTGGAACAGAGGATAAAGAACTGGAGCCTCTGGTATTTTTGGCGAAGGGAATGCCTCAGCAGCAATTTGGACTGATGGCTCAAGAAATACGTTGGTGGAAGAGGCAGACTGCTGAGAATTCCCACTCTTTACAATTTGTTTCAGTTTCTGTTCAAAACGCAGATACTCCAAATCTAAAGTGTTCTGTGTAAGGTCATCTGCCACCTGCCAAGTATTTGTCCAGGAACTAAGCAAGCTATGTTTAGCAGCGACATCTGAGTGCTTCCTCAGGCTGTGCAAAGTTCTCTTGGTATCTCTGAGCTCTTTAGTTATAGTAAAGTTAGTGTAAGTCCTGGGGATACCATGAAGATCTCTGATTTGTACGTAACATGGCACACACTTATCCTCCTTCTTTAATCCAACAAACCAGTGCCGGGGAGGTATGCTGGTCTCCAACCCTGGAACTCGATTAGAGTAGCTCCTATCTTCATTATCACTATTGTTTGGACTCAGAAAGGTGTCATAATCATCTTTTGAAGGACATTCTTTATTGTGACTACACTGCACAGTACAGGAACCCTCCATGTCTAATTTGAGATTTCTACAATCACCAAAAGAGTCTTGATCAGAATCTCCGGAAAGTGGTTCATAATGGATGTCAGAATTCACTCTAATACCCATGTCTCCACCCAGAGTTTCAAAGTCCTCAACGCTGAGACACTCACCAGAGCTTTTATTTTCCATCTGCTCTTTAGAGACCCCACAAATAGGAGGGGCACAAGATTTGGGAACAAAAAAAGCAGCAGGCTCTTCACTGGTATTTTCACTGGTGATTGCTGTATTCTGGCAAGAATCAGCATGTAAGTACATGGGGGAAAGCCTGCTATCCAACAGGTCTTTTGCTTTGCATGGCGGATCTTGCAGCATATGTATGTTTCTTTGCTTGCCTTTTGGAGACGTGGTGTTTGACTTAGAGCCTGCACAACCTAGATCTATGTTTTGATCTACGTTTTTTTCCTGTGACTCAGCTTCAGTTTCACTATCCTTAAGCAAACTGGCCATTCTGACAACTGATATTTCCTGTGTTTGAAACCCTGCCCCTATGTTTACAGGTCTTGTACAATGTGTTAAGGTAGCAGCACCTGAGGAAAATCCAAGTTTGTGTACCTGTGTATTATCAGCTCCATCAACTGAGTCTGAGCTCAAGGACTGAGCTTGCATGCAATTGTCTTCATTTGTTTTCAAATCACTGCTAAAGAGACTTTCCTTAATGCTTTTTACTATATCACTTGGAGCACTTGTAGAAACAGATGGGTCAATGAAAGACTTATTTTCCATAATTCTAGGACTACATGGAGGCTCACTAGTCTCCAAGGCAAGATGATTAAAGCCTAAATTTCCGTTCTCTAAACTAATTGGCTGCAATGCATTTCCTGATGTTACCAATTTTTCTAGAGAAGTCTTGAAATCAGCTCCATAACTGGCAGTTGAGGCAGGCTTGTTTAACTCTGTATCAGAGCATGGCACCTTTTCTGAGAAAGAGAAACCCTTCTCATGTTTACTTGGGACAATTTCCTCAGTTAATTTATCCACAAGGGTTAAATATCTATCTTTTTTTCCTGGATGATTATTTAATACTAGAGGTACTTCAGCAGAAAGGTGTATTTGTTGTGCCTGAGTTAAGTTATCTTGTCCCACTTGATGGAGAGGACCAACATATAAATTTTCTTTTTCTGCTATGGCCAAATCTACTGACTTAATCTGAAAGAATTTTTCACTTTTCTCACACTGTATATTAGGATGTTTTAAACTATAGGTAGACACAGGCCAAGATGGTTCTATTCCCTCAAAAGGTCCCTGGGGGTCAGGACTAGAGGCTGGTGATACTTCCTCAATTGAACCAAAGGGAAAATCTGAGGTAACATTAACTTCCTCTGTGAGCTCAAGGGCACCAGTTTCCTTAGGAAGCATTAAAGTAGCTACTTCTAAGTTATCATCTTTTCTCTCCTTCTCTAATGGTTTCTCTGACACTGTGGGAGGCACTGATGTATATTTAGCAGACTTCACTTCTCTGTTTTCTATGAAAGTCACTTTTTTGGGCTCAATTATCTCTTCATCCATATCTTGGAGTTCTAAATTTGACAACGGGGCCTCCTGATGTTGCCCTGTTTCACCAGCTGGAATTTCTTCTCTGGGGCTTGTAGGTGGTGATATTGTGAGAGTTAGGTCAATGTCAGAATCTTCCTCTAATTCTAAGCTGACCTCTTCTCCATTTCCCATTAGGCTGGTTTGTTTGGCAAATGATGAATTAAATGACTCAAAGTTCCTGTTTTCACTATTTAAACTGCTCTTGTCACTCTGTAATTCTAAAGAGGCATTTGATGTATTACTTCTTGGTGGAATGGAGTTAAGAGAGTCATTTTTTTCCAACACAGCAGAGGCTGATGAGATTTCTTCAGTTTGTGATGGCTCCAAAATCTCTTCTGAAGACATGCTTAAGAGACTGTTAGACTGCAGAAAAAATTCTTGAGAGAGTTTCATTTCTTCTTTGGGTAATGAATAATTAGAGCTTTTAACCAATGGTAATGCCTCCTTTTCCAATGAATTAGCAGCTGATAATGATGAGCCTGAAAGAGGAATCTCTTTCTGTAACGAACACATTTCATTATTAGCTGGTGTCTCTCCACTTGCTGAGGAAGCACAAAGGCACTTAGTGTCCTTTTCTCCTGACGTTGCCAAAGACAGAATGTTCTTAAGACTCTGCGTTTGTACCTTTTCAAATGTGGACACAGGAAGTCTAAGACTTGTAGCAGGTGATACTTGTTTAATCAACTCCATATTAAAGGTGGCAGGTTTATCAGCTCTACTTACAATTTCTGTCTGTATTGGTATACAGGCATTTTTTTCAAAAGTGAGAGTAACTGGTTCCAGATTAATCATTACATATCCCATATCATCCTTCTTTTCCATTGAGGGTTGACATTCTTTGTTTTGCAGACTGCTATGCTGGATTAAGGCCTGTAATCCACTTTTTGCTTGCATTGTTGCATGACTAATATCAACTTTGCTCTCAAGGGTGCTACGTGCAGATTCTTGACAAATTACTGACTGATTGTTAATCCCATCACAAGTCTTGGTGAATGTGGTTTGTGAGACAGTATCATAAGAAGTCACTTTTGTGCTATCAAGTGGCTCAAAGGTTTTCTCTTCACCAGGAATAGAAGGTCCATTAGTTTGGGTACTTCCAATGCTAGAATACACAAGATTAGAAGTCTCTAGTTTATCTGATGATTCTTGTTCAGCTTTCTCTTCAATTCTCTGAAATGACAAAATTAAAATTAAAAAATCAAGCATCAAAGAGATTTTTTAAAAAGTTTATATGTGAAAAACAGATTTAGACAAGGATTTAGTTATATTATTGTTAGACAGGTTTAAATTACCCCACAAATAGGAATTTGTTTTCTTTAAACATACAACACACAAATGAGCTCTAAAACATCCTAATTACACAGCCCATTTTTTAAGAGGGACTTTTTAGATCACTGACAATTTAAAGCCTTGAAAATACAGCCTGTTTGCTAAACAGCATTGCTTCATTTGGAAATGCAGCTCTAGGGGAAAAGTACTCAATTTTCTTTATTTTTAGTAAAAGATATTATTTTAAAGCAAAGAATAAGTTTATTTTAAACACCAGCTTTCAATAGACTATAAATACAATGCCCACCTGGAACTTCCCCATAAGGACAAAGATTAATTACTATCTTTTATACAAGAATACAATCTTGGACAGTCTCCATTCTGGTAAATAAAAGCCCCTTATCACTCAGCTATCTTCCTTGCTTACAATTGGAGATAATTTCTCACCCATTATTACCTCCTATTCAATAGAGCAACAGTGCAGTTTGCATGAATAAACTGAACCAAAGGGACTGATGGTCAATGTGGATCTGTATTAAACATTACTTCCTCTGGGTAATTTTGATAATCTCTGTACTCAGTTTCTTTTGTTTGTTTTTTAAAGGCTGAAGCATGGTGTTGTACAGAATACAATAAAGGGACCGATCATATAATTGCTCATACACCTATAATTTTGGGAACATTATGGTCACATATTTCCTGCCATGTCTTGAGACAGCCATGTTAGAAGTCAAGGCCTGTGTTTCAAACCACACTAAAAACAGAAAACTTCTGTTTTAAACTAAGACACAGAGTGGAGTAATTGGCAGGGTGGAGCTGAGCCTCAGGAATTTTAAGAAAACATGAATGGACAGGCACAAAACACAGAAAAATCTTAATGCTAAGTGTCATTCTAGGAACTTTTCTGTGACCCTTCCAACCAATCACACTGTGATTATTAACTTTTGACCAAAGTCCTACTTCTCACCATTGTGACTGGGGTCTTAGGAAAATGCAAATTGTGATAATCTTGGTACATTTAGACTGATGTATATTTTTTGACTACAGGTGAAGTGTAATGTTTCTAAAACAAAATGTGATCATTTCAAAGAACTGCAAAATTAAACACACAACTAGGCCCTGGCTGGTGGCACAATGCATAAGGTGTTGGCCTGTGAACCCAAAGGTCATTGGTTCCATTCCCAGCCAGGGCACATAACCAGGTTGCAAGCCAGGTCTCCAGCCAGGTCCGTAGCTGGAGGCAGGTGAAAGGCAAACATATGTTGATGTCTCTCTCCCTCTTTGCTTTCTCTCCCTACCCCTCTCTCTAAAAAAATAAATAAAATCTTTTAATAAATAAAACAAATAAACACACAATTAAAAGCAACATGCTATTGGTTTTTTAATACTTGTTGTGCTGGAGTTCTTTTGGATCCTAGTTTGCTCACCTATAGAATAAGGGATTGGTATACCACATGCGTGTGCACCTTTAAAGTATAGAAACAGTATCCCGGAAGATGATGGAAATATGTTTAAGTGTATGCTATAGAAATTTTTGGAAATAATTCATTTTAATATTCTTCCTCCTTTTTTTAAAAAGAAGATTTTATTTATCATTTCCAGAGAGGGAGGAAGGGAGAAGCATCAATGTATGGTTGCATTTCACCTGCCTCCAGCTATGGACCTGGCTTACAACCTGGTTATGTATGCTGGCTGGGAATCAAACCAGTGACCATTGGGTTCACAGGCCGTTGCCAATCCACTGAGCCACACCAACCAGGGCTAAGATAGTAATTTTTAAATGGAGTTATGACTCTCTTTGAGAATCAGATATTTATGAATCCCATGAGAAAAATTATATAAAATTATAAATATAATTATATTATATTTCAATTACACACACACACATAAACTATATGTATGGCTTAATTTTAATTGAACCCTGGCTTGACAATTTACTAACTATGCAACTTGAGTAATTTCCATACTCCTCTATGCCTTAGTTTTCTCATCTACTCATATTAGAGAGGAATGGTCCTTACCTCATTGGGTTTTATGAGTTAATATGAGCTAAGGGCACAGACCACTATATGGCCCACAGCACTCCATTCATTAGTCTTCATTTAATGTTGAAGATGAGCATTTGGAGACAGTCACAAACCCCTGGACCTGCAAATCCCCAAGTAATCCCAGGTACAGGTACACTCTCCACTTATGTAATGATAGGCATTGTAGGTATCCAAACCCATGCACAATTACTCTTGAAATAAATCTGGGCCAAAAGCTTAAAAGGCAAGTGCTTTGTCAGCCTCTTTTCTTAGAATCTTAATACAGCCTTTTTATTTGCTTCACTTAAAATCTGATTATCTGGTCTGGCTGAACATCATTTGAGAAAAGCAGAATGAAGCCAATTTTATTTAGTTATCTGCAAACCTGTGAGAGAGCTGGCATTTTATTTACCATTCCAGTATTTGTTTTCAAAAATAATTTTAATATGTTCAATTATTTACATTAATATTTACCAAAGATTTCTAATATATATTATTACCACATCTGATCCTTAAACAACATACCGAGGAAGACATAACTGGATATTATTTGGCTCTTTTACTTATTATTTATTTAAGATTTTATTAATTATTTTCAGAGAGAAAGGCAGGGAGGAAGGGAGGAAGAAAGGGAGAGAAGCATCAATGTACAGTTGCCTTTCACATGTCTCTAGCTAAGGACCTGGCCGGAGACCTGGCTTACAACCCAGTTATGGGCCCTGACTGGGAAATCAAACCAGTGACCTCTTTGCCTCATTTATTAAAACAAACAAACAAACAAAAACACCTTAGAGAGAACAGGTAATCTGCCCCAAATTATACAAAAAACAAGTGACACAATTATGGTTCCCAGATCATCTGAACCCTGATCTTTTACTTTTGCTTCTTCAATCAGGATAGATAAGCTCCACTGTAAACTACCTAGAGTGACATGAAAACTAAGTTTTAGGCATTATAGTTCTTCACAAAACTAGAGAACCTACTTTTCTAAAAGGAATGAATGCCTTGTTTTGGATGTGATTTTATATATTAAAGGAAAAGAAAACATCTTAAAAAATAATGGCTGGTGTGGCTCAGTGGATAAGGCACCAGCCTGCGAAACTAAAGATTGCTGGTTTGATTCCCCACCCAGGACACATAACCAGGTCTCCGGCCAGGTTTCCAGCCAGGATTCCAGCCAGGTCCTTAGCTGGAGGCAGGAGAAAGGTAACCATACATTGATGCTTCTCTCCCTTTCTTCCTCCCTCTCTGCCCTTTTCTCTGAAAATAAATAAAATCTAAAAAGATTTGTAGTATTCAGTTTTACTTACCTCATTATTATAGAAGATGAAATTCTGGTTTTCTGGGGTATCTGGATGATTTTCTTTTGCAAAAATTTCCTTCTGTTCATTCTGTACCCAGAGTTCTAAGCATCTTGCAGGTGGTGGTTTAATGAAAGGAAGCAAGGAGTTAGTGTCAGAGAAGGACACTTCAACATTATGACCTCTGGGAGTTTTCTTTGTCTCCAACAAAGGACCTAAAGAACACCTTTCCACACTGGTGGACTCCTCAATTTCACTGAAATCAAAAGATTCTATTGTGCTATTTATAGACACATATTTGGCAGGATTGCTGTGTTCTACTACTTTTCGAGATGATCTTATGACTTTGTTTTGATTGCTGTAAAACAGAGCTACCCACATATGAAGTAAAAGCTTCACTTCTTCTACATTATCAGGTAAATCAGTGTTCCAGGGCCTGAGGTTGTAAAGAAAAACAAACAAAAATCATTGAAAATGGTTATTTTAGTTGATTATCTTATAAGCAAGTGTCATTATTAACCTTAGTTTTTGTTTTCATTTTAAAAATTACATGGACATAAAACAATGAATAAGATAATAATGAAGTTGATTTAATAAGTAATTACAGTGAATCTAATTACTCACTTTACATAGAGAAGGGAGTTGAAAATCAAAGCTTTTGAGTGAATTCTTTCAAATCACAAAACCCGTAAGTGGAAGAAAACTTGATCAAAACATAGGTATCCCAGTTCCCAGTCTTGGATTCTTCTTTTCTAACATGCAAACTCTCCTGGACACTGTACACCTATTATGTGGATAACGGTTTCAGCAACTGCCCAAATCCTTGAGTTTGCTAAGTCTGGCTTACTCATTTCTACCTTTACATTTCTCTTTTAACAGTTGGGGAGGTCTGAGGATTAAAATGGCTGTGTAATTGAGCAGAACTATGTATTATTTTCATATTACAGTTCTGGAAAAATCTCTTGGAACCAAAAGGGGAAATACAAAAACAGTTCTGGCTACTGCCAGACAGAAGGACTGGGATGGGTCAGAGCATCAATGGAGCTAGGCTTCAGTCCAACAAGATTTAGGCTAAGGAAATGACCCTTATAAGTAGAGGAAATGTAAATGTATGCTCTTCTGAGTGTGAGCTCACACTTGAAGCAAGGGAAGATATCTGAGACACAAATTATTCACTAACATAATCAAATATTCCACTAACAGGTAGCTCAATGTCACTTCATATAGCTAATGTTTCCTGTTGATAGAAGTGGCTACCATTTATTAATACAGGGTGTGCGCAATACAATGGCAAAATTTCAGTAAAATAAACAACATGACAGTGTTATATTTTGAAATAAATTTATTCTTATATGTAAATACATAAATGTAGTCATTACTTTTTCAATTGTTCAAAAAAGTCTCCATTTGCTGCAATAATAGATTCAATTTGACTTTGGAATTTTGGGTACACTTTAATTAACTTCTTTATCCAGGACATCATAATGCTTTCAATCTTAGCTTTAACAGCCTCTTTATTGGAATGAGGTTGTTTATTAACTTCTCTCTCACAAATGCTCCATACATAATGGTCTAAAGGATTTGTATCTGGTAAACTAGGCAGCCAGATTTCCTTTGACCAGAATTCAGAAACACTGACTCTGAGACATTCTTGCACCTTTTTGGCATTATATGGTGGTGCACCATCTTGTTAGAAGAGAAAATGATGTTCATCTGTGACCTGCTTCATTCACAGTACAATTACTTCTCTCAAAATGTCAAGGTTGCCCTGGCTGGTGGCACAGTGGATAAGGCGCCAGCCTGCGAACCCAAAGGTCACTGGTTCGATTCCCCAGCCAGGGCACATAATCAGGTTGCAAGCTGGGTCTCTAGCCAGTTCTGTAGCTGGAGGCAGATGAAAGAGACATACATCGATGTCTCTCTCCCTCTCTGTATCTCTCTCTTCCCTACTCTCTAAAAATAATAAAAATCTTTTAAAAAATAAATGTCAAGGTAAACATCAGCAGTCAACTTCAAGCCTTGTGGAAACAAATGCAGGGTCATGATATCTCCTTCATCACTGACAACACCTAAAATAATCACTGTAGCAGGAAATTTTGTTTTCATGACAATTGGGACTTCATTAAGATTCTCAAGAGCTACCTGTTGTTTCTTCTGTTGACTATTTGGTCCTACTGGGAATTCTTTTCATTGGAGAAGAAAATCAGAGGGTTTTTCTCTTTGGAATTTTTCAATTTTGTTAGCAGTGTCCTTGCTTTTTCAAAGTATCTTTGCTTTGTCCGCTGTGTCATAAACTGGCCTCTTCTAAGAACATACAATCTGTATCGGATATCTTCAGCAATAATCTTGCAAACAGTTGCATCTGACATCTGCAGTTCTCTTGCTATGGAGCGCATTGACTTTCCTGCATCTTCATTGATGATCTCCTGGATTCTGTGTACAATACCTGGATTTGTGCGATCCTCGCGTACCTTATGCATTTTCCTAGTTGGTGTGGTGACATTAGGATCAGCATCATACACCTTCTTCACATTGTAAACTGTAGGTGAAGAGATGTTATTAAAGTCCACAATTTCCTTAGCAGTTCACCATGCATACAGTCCAGAAATGATGGTTGCTGTAACAATGTATTTCTTCGTCATGATGGTTGCTCTCAGAATTTAATACTTTATATCTGAAACAACGATGTTAAATCATAACCTTAGAAATATAGTTTTTCAAAATTAAGAAGCACGTGAAATAAGGAAATGCAAAGTTCTTGCCAATGTATTGCGTGCACCCTGTATATGTCAATTGCAGCAAAATCCTAATGCATATAGTCAAACCTCAGTACTCGCTGGCTTCAGAACTTGTGAAATCCTGTACTGGTCACATTTTGACAAAAAAAAAAAAAAGTTTTAGCACTGGGCACTTGCTTGGGAGTTGCTGCACTTGCTAGAACTTGTATGAGTCACAACGCCACCCCATAAGAGAAAATGTTTCATCACTCATCATTTGCTCAGTACTCAGAGGCTTCAGCACTCGTTATGAATTCTGGAACAAATTAACGATGAGTACTGAGTACCACTTTAACAACCTCATAATGTAGCTACTACTAAACTCATACTGAAGTGTTTTGTAATGTTCTACTGCCATGACCTAGACATTTGTTAGACATGTAGACTCTCAGTCCCCATTCTAAACGGACTGAGTCAGAATCTGCAGTTTACTGAGGACCCTAAATGAGTTGTGCACACAGTAAAGACTGAGAAGCACTGTCCTGAAGCACAGAAACTTCTGGGTAACAGAAGCTAGTAAGTGCGAGAGCCTAGATCATAAACTGAGTTAGTCAAACTCCAAAGCCCATGCTTCTTTTTTAAGGAATATTTAAACAATAACCCTATACAAAACCACTCACTCATAGCAATATGATCAACATTACAAGCTAGAAGAAAAATTTTAAATGTTTCTTCTGAAATTCAATCTGTAAAGTAATATTTCTGCATCTCACTATTTTACATTAAGATCTCATATAAATATAATTCAGAGACAGCAAAGGCTTATGAAGGAGCATCTCAAAATGAAAAGCAACCCTGGCTGGTAGCACAGTGGTTAAGGTGCCAGCTTGCGAACCCAAAGGTTGCAGGTTTGATTCCCCAGCCAGGGCACATAAACAGGTTGCAAACCAAGTCTCCAGTCAGGTCTGTGGCTGGAGGCAGGTGAAACGCAACCTTACATTGATGTCTCTCTCCCTCTCTAGGAAATAATGAAATAAAATCTTTTTAAAAAAAATTAAAAAAAAAAAAGAAAAGAAAAAAGAAAAGCCATTTACAGGGCTCAAGTTCCCTTGCAAAAGTTCTCCATGTAATTAGTGATAGTGGCAGAACCAGACTCTTATTCTTCAGTGTCAGTAAACATAACAACTTGATATTATTACTGACTCACTGAATTTACATACAACTACATTCTTTGTTTCTCAAAGTTTGGCACAAGTATCTCTACCCACTTATTTATTTTCATCAGGTTGCACTCCTACTTACCCATGTAATGCTCTTAGTACAGTCTTCTCCAGTGGGTCGTTGGTATATTTGCTGTCTAAGCTGAACACATAGTTTGTTTCACATTTGAAAGTAACCTTCAAGGAGCCGTCACAGCTGAACACGGTGTGAGAGCAGTAAAAATCTCTCAAGCTGGAGGACAGCAATCTGCTCCGGTGCTTGAGTACTGAGTCCTCAGAAATCTTTTGAAGAGGGGATGTGTTCTGCTGATGCCGAAATGGCATTACTTTTCCCACTGGGGTTCCTGCTTCAGGACCTTTTATGCCATTCTTGGTGAAGGCAGGGCCAGGCATCCCTCTCTGCTGTAGCCGCTTCTTTGAATGTTCTGCAAGGAGCAGGGCATAGGAATGTTCCACAGCAACAAGGGAACTTTGGCATGCATCAGAGATTTCTAGTGTCTCCTCAGGAAGTGTCGACTGGGCTTCAACAGGGGCCTGACGGACAGAAACCAAGCTCTCTTCATCTTGGCTAACAGTGGAGCCAGATGTCAGATTACTCTTATTATCAGAGGGCTGAGGTAACCGTCCACCTTTTTGACTTTTAACTCCTCTATGATATTCATGGTCAGAGGTACTGCTCAGAGAATGTTCTTTAGAAAGCAAAACATTGTTTTGTGGCAATTCAGAAGAGCAGGGAAGGTTTCTGGGCTCAGGCGACGGAGTGGTAGAGGTAGCAGCGCTTAATGCTAGATCAGCTAACAGATTTAGGGCCTGGGAGTCACAACTGACAACAGAGTTCTCAGCTGGAGCTTTCTGAGCCACTGTAATATTTTCTGGTTGAGCTGTATTTATGCTAATAACATCTTCTTGTCCACGGGATGAAATTTTTGATTGAAGCTGTGAAGCTATTTCTCCTTTGGCTTCAATATAAAAGAAAATATAAAACAAATCCATTTGATTTACATATAATTAAATCTTTACCATATTACTATGGCTTGGTGAAAATCAATAGTTAAATCAACATATTTAAGAAAAACTTCTTGATATGATGCATAAGCTATATTAAAATTTTACTATCAGCTTGAGTTCTCTTCCAACTCTCAGATCTATTATAACGTAATTACCAGAGAAACAAGTCCTAAGGAATGTGGATATTAACAGGAAATCACCCTTAAAAAATGCATTTTCTGAATGACACACATGGTGCCCTGCTCAGCTGAAGGCATCTACCAAAAGCAGAAAACAAAGAGTCCTGCCCTCAGCTTACAGTCCAGTGCAAATACAAGAATTTCTAAGTTTGAATTGTATATTATATTAACACACTTTCTTAGACGTCATCTCCCTTAATAAGTGATTTATTAGAGAAGTCACAGTTCAATACAGATGATTTTACCCATATTGATGTTTAGTTACAATATGCAATGATATACATTAAAATCTTTAAAGTCATGAGTATTCAGAACAATTCATTTCATCATCTTGTAAAACTTTAATTTCTGCACTGAAAACATTTCCTCTCTACTGTGTCTACAAAATAGTAAGTCTCCTTGTCTACTGATAATTCTCTCAGTTGATAATCAAATCTACCTGCTTTTAATCATAAAACTGACAGTATCAAGTGGTTTACTTGCATTCTTAGGACAGATTCAGCCTTCTTAAATGCTGTTATTATGAAGGACAAAGTCCATACTACTAGGCAACGATTCCCTGTAGCCAAGTGCGTAGATGGACAGAAAAGCTATTCCCCCTTTATAATTAAGAGCAACAGGTCTGGAATGAATGATTATTAACCTCTCTGCAAAAACCAATGACTGATACATTTAAAAAGAAGAAAACTTTGGTCTATGTAAGTGTATGTATATGATAGGGAAAGTAAACTTTAATCAAACACTGTCAAATTTTTAATTAATTAAGTTGAAAAGATTTCATTGATTATTTTGAGAAAGAAGGGCAGGGAGGGAGGAAGAAAGAGAAAGAAGCATCAATGTATGGTTCAGTTTTTATTTAAAATAGCAAAAGCCAAGGGGGCTTGGTAGAAGAAAGTAACCCAAAGCCTAGAGTTGTCTCATCAGCTCCATGGGTGTACTGGAAACTTAAAATTCATTTTATGTTTTTGACACTAATTTATTGAGACTACTTTCATTCTACCTTTGTTAACAGTATGGCTCTTACACAGAATAGCACCTATGAATAAGGATAAGACAAAGAATACTGTACTAAGTCAAGAAAAAGGGTTTGAGTTAATAAATTTGCATGGTCTCAGGTAAATCATTTAATTACTGATTTGTTAAAGGTTCTCACTCAACTGAAAATACAACATTGATAATCTATGTTAAAAAATATAGGTAAGAGAATGCCAAATGAACTATGTAAAAAATATAAAGAGTTCCATAATTAAAAACTATATTGAAAACTTGAGAAAGGACAGAAAAACTATTAGTTTTAGTGAAAAATGACTGAATCTTCTTAAACTCTTGATATTTCAAGCGTAAGAACTGAAACAGGCCCTGACTGGTGGCACAGTGGATAGGCACCAGCCTGCGAATCCAAAGGTCACAGGTTTGATTCCCAGCCAGAGCATGTAACCAGATCTCCAGCCAGGTCTCCAGCCAGGTCTGTAGCTGGAGGCAGATGAAAGACAAACATACATTGATGTTTCTTTCCCTCTCTGCCTCTCTCGCTGAAAATAATAAATAAAATCTTAAAAAAAGAAACATTAGATTAATAAAAGTAAAATTAATTGATTAAAAGGTGGTAATCTTAAAATTGTAACTTGGAAAGTGGCTACACAATATATATAGGCATTTGCAACATAACTCAGCCTATTTTTATATACATATTTTGAAAACTTTTCATTCTGGGCTCACTTTTCTGCCAATACTCAATTGCATACCTTCTTCCTCATTAGTCTATTAGCCTACAACTATCCAAGGGCCAGTTTTATAAAGAATGCAAGTGACATGGCTAAGAATATAGGTATTATATATGAATACATCTGCATGTTACACAACAAGTGATTGGATATCAGTACAAATTCCATAATGTTCTCAAAAACTCTAAAGGAAATGAGAGAAAAGCGCGAGATGGGTGAAGATAAGAGTAGGAGGAAAATGCCATACTGTGGAGGCAACTTAGCAGACAGAGTAGAACCTGGACTGGTGGAGGGGAAGGGCACAGGAGTGTGAAGAGGTGTGATACCTGTGGGGAGGCACTGGCAGGAAAGGGTTATGCTAGGAAAGAGCAGGAGAGAAAATATGAACCCTAGGAGTAAGACCACATTAACTGCCTCCAAAGACAAGCAGAGGTTTTGGTATGGATGTCAAATTGCAACACTATAGGCTTTATAATATGATGAGCTTATAAAAATATTGTCATCGATATTTAAAAACAACTTAGAAAACAAAAACCAACCTCAGCCCTAATACTATCACCTCAGCATAACAATAGTTTCTTTCTCTAAAAATCTCATCAAATATAATTTTTTTAAGCTAAAAATACATTAAGGGAGAAAGAGTAAACAGAAAATTGGTGTAAATATAAAGGTATAAAACAAATTAAACAACAACAACAACAACAACAACACATAATACAACAGGGCTCAGTACCAGAGATAAGTAGAACTGCACAATACACAGAAAAAGGAAAATTAAGAAGGGACATGGACCTGGGAGGAGAATGGGTGTGTGTTCAGCTTCAGAGGTCAAGTCTGTGAAGACAATGGCACTTTCCGGTAAACAGGGTATGCCAAGTAGTTTGAACACGGAACTAAAGCAGTCAGTTCTTTGTTCATATAACTAAGCTTCATTATCACTTAGCAAAATTGGGGAAGTAATACTGCTTTTGAAATAAATTGTCTTTTAAAACCAAATAAAGAACTCTACTGTTATTTTGAACAATCTTTCTATAATTCCTGTTGGACAAATAAATTTAAAGCTTACATTTTGTAATTGATTATAGAGCACAAAAATAGTGCCAGATGCTACTTGCTTGTGCACTGAGTCAAAAAAAAAAAAACCAAACAAACAGCCATTTATAACTTGAGTAGACAGTTCGTGTTCAGGCTTTATGCAAACTATAAAGTAGGGCTATTCTGTGATATTTGAATCCTTTGCATTTTTTAAATTTATTTTCAATAGGAAATCAAGTTACTTAGTCCTGTTAGTGTCTGAATTAAAAAGTGTAACAAGAACATTGATATATTTTTAATTGTTTTTGTATTATTTCAATACACTATCTTGCAACCTTCATTATTCCATGTGTGGTGGTTAAATTTCCAGGAAGAATATTTCTTACCAGGTTGTAGCTGCTTTCTGTTTCTGGGATTCTGATTGCCTTTCACTATATTTACCCTCTGTTTTTGTGGAGATTTCTTCACAGGTGGCTTAGCCCTTGGAACAGTTTTGACTGGAGATTTCTCTTGTTTCCTTGCCCTTTTAGCATTCGTTGTAACTGGAACATCTTTAGAAATAGGAGCTTCTTGATTTTTCCTATCCAATTTGGTTGTCTGTACAAACAGTGCAGTCAGCACTTCAGCACCTTATGTAGAAAAGACACCATTTTTTAAGGGGTAGGAGGCACAGTTTTTCCTTGTTGTTTTAGGGTATAACTTTAGAAATGGGGAATAAAGTATAAAATTTTGGGTATTTCATTAATTTTTTTTTACAAAGCAAGGACTCAAGTTTTCATATAGATATAAAATTATGAATTTGCTAAGTGTCAGTCTCTATCTCTATCAGGTTAAAAAGAAAAATATCAGAGAATTAATTTTAAAAAACAAGGCATGACTTAATTTTTCTTGAAATTTCCATAATTTGCTCTGACCATGTGGCTCGGTTGGTTAAGCATTGTCCTGCAAAGCAAAGTAGCTGGTGAAATCCTCTGTTGGGGTGTGTACAAGAGGCAACCAATCAGTGTTTCTCTTTCACATTGGCATTTCTCTACCTCTTTCTCCCTACCTTCCCCTCTCTAAAAATATATAAGTAAAATCTTTAAAAGAAATAAAAAATAAAAATCTATAATCTTTCTTAATATGGCAGGTAAGTTTGAATGAGCTAGTTCATAACACTGGGAGAAGAACTAGAGGCATGGAAACAAGGAACAGACCAACCATGACCAGAGGGCAGAAGGGAGGGGAAGAAGGGGTAAAGAAGGGGAAGAAGAGTCTAGTAAAAGAACTAGTATAAATGACCCATAAACATGGACAACAGGGGGGGATTGACTGTGGGGTGAGCAGGGCAGTGGAGAGCAAGAGAAAATTTGGAAAAATTGTAACAGAACAATAAGAAAAGAAAAAACACCAGGAGACAGATAATGGCATTGTGCATAAAAGCAACACAGCCTCTCTAAGGTGACATGGTTTAAAACTATAATTACACTACATAGAAGAGATTGTATATTTATAAAGAGCTATCTTATATATTTCTCTTTACTACTCCTAAACATCTAAGTTTTAATACCACCAAAAAAAAAATCATTTTTAAGGATAAGACAGAAAAAGTACACTGAACAAAGTCTTCACCTGATTTAATTTCCTACAAATGTATTATAATTGCTAGTTTCTCTTGCAAAATGCTCAGCTTTGTTTCTCTCAGGGAAGGAAGAAAATAGCTAAAGATGGAAACACAAGAGGAAAACACAACTAGTGATTGACTACCTGCTTATATAATACAAAAGAAGGTGGTTTAATCTTTTAAGATTACAGTTAAGTGCTCCCTGTGGGCACTTATTATTTTACCCAGTGACTTCTACATAATTTCAGCTGTTTTCCACCAAAAGAAATTAGCTCCAAAGGTATCATCTAATCACACATATAAATGTTGGCAAGTAATCAGTATTTTAAAATTACATTATATAGAAAACATTTCTAACTGAGACAGGAAATATGATACTGAACAGTTTAAGAAATTGTGATAATTGCTACTAAAATGTACAGAAGAGACCAACTCATTTCATGGGGTGGGGAGGTGGAGTTAGAGAAAGGAGTGGTTCAAAAAATGCTTTAAAAACTCTTAATATACATATCCCTGGGTCTAGTTATTTCCTCCCTACTAAATAATAAAGCAGCAATTTTTTTTTTTAAGGAGTAAGACCTATCATTCAGTCAGTTACAAATTTTTAGCATAAACGAACATAAACACATTAGGAATATAAAGCAGGGACACAGTTAATACTAAGAAGAAAGAAAATGAGATCAGATGACCAAAATTTAGGAAGACATTTTTAACATCTGCACAACAGAGAGGGAAATCTCTCACAACCAAGGTCTCCTGGGAAGAAAAAAGGAAAGGAAACATGAAACAAGGTGATCCTGCAGGGACTCCTCTGCTCATGTCTACCACTCAGTGCCATGTTTGTCAAACTGCATGCAATAATCCATTGATGGATTATAATATAATTTAATGGGTTGCAGCCAGAATTCACTCTTAAATCAAACAGAATGGTACAGAAAATATCAAACTGTATTACACATAGCGAGGGCAAATGGCTTTCGAAATTTCTGTTTCAGTCATGGGTGAATTTGTGTGTACTGCACTACAAAATAAAACACATTTCTTATAGTGGATGAAATGTAAAACATTTGAGAAACAGACAACATATAAACTGAATTATAATTCATTTAATATTTAAAAAATATCTTAGTTGATACACAACAGAAAGCTCAATATGGTTGGCCTGGAATTTATTGGTAAGTAGCTGTACTGTCTGATTCACTGCTTTCTACCGCCATACCTTTCCAGCTTGCTTCTGAATACATACATACACCTTTTCTCAAACTGTAACAGGCCAAGAATCGCTATCTGTTGAACCATCAGATAAAACCTTAGTCAATCTAGAATCCTGGGGCTCTGCATGTCCCTGATATTTCTTCCTTAGTCACCAACATTTCTAGAATCAAGACAGTATAGATAGGGTTGACACATCTTTTTTGTTAAGGCAGTACATTTTCAGCTTTGAAGGTATTATATTCTTGGTCACAACCAGTCACATCCGCCAATATCATGTGACACAGCCAGAGACAACTAGCTAAGGAACCATTTGACCACACTTTGCTGATCCCTTCTCAAAGGAGTCCCGCAGCGTACATCTAGTTCCCTACTTTTCAATAAAATATGCTACCTGTAATCTGACATGGCTCTAAGGAAAAATCATGTTGTTTGCTGTGCCATGATGACTAAAGTGCATTTAAATACATACTAAATGGCTCTAGACTGATTCTCACTCGATTCTTAAGAGGGCAACAAAACCACTTGGAGAACTGTTTCAACATACAGGTCGGTTCCTAGGCCACTAAACATTATGTTTCAATAGGTCTATGGCAGGATCCAGGTGACCATTTTAAAAAACACATACATTAAAGATTAGAAATTCTGCCCTAGAATGTTTTAGTTTTAGAGGTTTCAGGCATTTCCCCCCACTCTTTATACATGTTCAGGCAATTATTGATTATTAATTTTTGCTGGTATTGGATATACCTGATTTTAGAATATCCTCTTCCTCTACTCTTACTTATCTGAGGATAGCACAGAAACTGGATAACCATCTTTCTAGAATGTACACAAATAACATGGTTTGAGCAGTTTTAGAGTGAAATATAGTGTTTGGTGGGTGGGCTTTGCAGGAGATATCTTAGTTTTTCCTATTTCTTGATTTTAATCTGTCATCTGCCTGCCCCAATGCTTCTCAAACTTAAGCATGCAGACGAAACACTTGGAGAGAAATGTTGGCATTTCTAACAAACTTCTAATACTGCAAAGCTGCAGTCCAGTGATCAAACAGGAACAGTGTAGAATACAACAGATACCATTAACTTACTTAACAGTTCCCATAAGTCATGCTTACCTCTTTTCCTTTTCTGAGGAAACTGTCCTTTAACTAATTTGAGAGTTGGTGGAGAGACTGAACCCCTGTTTGCCCCAGCAGTTCTTTTGGGGAAGGGACGGCACAAGGTCACTCTTTTACTCTGCACAATAGCTGGCATGCTGGCCTTTCTCTTCGGCTGAACTCTCAGACTTGATGCTGGAATTAATGGAACCACAGTTCTCTTCCTAGCTTTACACGTTTCTTCAGAATTCTTTTTTGTTTCAGTTTCTCTTCTTACTTCTGCTTCTGAGTCAAGAAATTCAGAATCTGGAGTCATAACTAAAGAAAATCCAGCATCACAAATTCCATCTGAAATACAAGGAGACTGAGGACGCTCTGCCAATAAATCTAACACTGTAGATACTTCCAAAATGTACCCACTAGGATTTGAAAAGTAAGACTTCAACAGAGTTAAACACTGTAAAGGGCACTTTTCAGCTGAAGGAACCAAGTCAAAACCATTGGACTGTGTGCCAAAAAGTGCAGTCTCTTTCATTCCATCCTGAGTTGTCATCAATGGACTTCTCTCCACCTTGCACAATTCTTGGAAATTATGCTTTACTAACGTATTTAGACAGATTCCTTCCTCAGTAAACGACTTCTTTGCTTCCAGCAGGGCACAATTAAGGGCAGGCAAAATAGGTACCACCTTCAATGAGATGTCATCTTCGACTTCCAAGTCTTTCATCCCTAAAATATATGCACATACATTAAAAACCTAAATGTTTTAGTCTTAATTTTATAAAAATAGCAGGGAAAAATGCTTTAGATTACAAAATTATGGGATAATTAAATATAATAGTGTGTTCTGATACAGCACACACACACACACATACACACATCCCATACATACGTAGTTACATGAGAGAAAGAGAGATACAAAGTGGGTGAGGGGAACAGAGAGATGGAGACAGAGACATATACAGAGAAAGAAATGAAAACTGGAGAAGAATCATTCAAATGCAATCACCAGGCAGCACTGGCATTTAGAATAGGCATATTTGTTTTTCTATTTTTTTAATTAGCATTTTATGCTTTTAAAATGTCTCATTTAGCTCTACTTTATATAACTTCAAATTCTTTTTGTTAAAAAAAAATTGACTTTTAGAGAGAGAGATCAATTTGTTTTTCCACTTATTTCCACATTTCACTGATTCTTGCATGTGCCCTGACCAGCAACTGAATCTGCAACCTTGCCCTGTCAGAATGACTCTAACCAACTGAGCTACCCAGCCAGAGCCTTTTAAAAAAGTAGTTACAATGCTAACTAACTGAAATAAAAAAAGTTAAAAACCCTTAAGTAGGCCCCAAATTTCATCACCTTCTCTATTAAGTAAAAATTTTTTAAAATTAAGTAACTAAACCGACTAGTCTAGCTCACTATTTGAAATGCTAATTGTTTCCAGCAAATCAGTAACTTAAGGAAAAATAAGAGGTGAATAAATGAAAACATTTAAGGGTTATCAATAATAACTTTATAGTATAAGAGTTATCTATCAGTCAGATAACTGAGAAGTGGGTAATAAAATCCAAGAAAATTTACAAAGTATCAAAATGAAGATTCACAGATAAAAAAGACCTCTGGTACCTTCTAAACTAAGTACACATTACATTATTTTTAAAGAAAAAGTAACTGTAAAATAAAGAAAACATCAAGTTAGTCCTAGCTAAATATATTTGCATTTGAGAAGGTATCAGGAAAAGGAATAAAAATACAAATACGAATAAACAGAAAAATGTAGCTAGGCATTAAAAATTCTTTTCTTTACAGTTTATCATTTAAAAAATAGCAAAGGAAGAAAAATAAAATATAAAAAGGTTCTTGCTCTAGTCAGGTAGCTCACATAAAACCAAAAGGTTGCAGGTTTGATTCTGGGTTCAGTGCATATACCTAGTCATCCCTAGTCAGGGTGCATATGGGAGGAAGTGGATTCATGTCCCTTTCTCCCTCTTTCCCTTCCTTCTCTCCCCTCCCTCCCTCCCTCAGTAAGCATATCTTCTGGTGAAGATTAAAAAAAAAAAGGTTCCAGGTGAAAGGCAACCATACATAGATGTCTCTCTCCCTCTCTCCCTCCCTGTCTCTCTAAAACTAATAAATAAAAATCTTCAAAAAAGAAAGGTTCCAATGTACTACCAACAGTTCATACTAAAGTAGTATTTTTCTAGAAAACTTCTTTAGTTTAAGAATTTAGAACCTTGGCTGCTATGACTTAGCTGGCTGGAGCATTATCCCACAAACTGAAAGGTCATGGGTTCAATCCCTGGTCAGGGCACATGCCCAGGTGGGTCTGGTCCCTGGGAGGGGAATGTGTGAAAGACAACCAACTGATATTTTCCTCCCTCCCTCACTCTCTCCCTCCCTTATCCTTCTCCTCCTTCCAAAATCAATAAGCATGTCCTCTGGTTTAAAAAAAAAAGGCAGAACCCAGAATGATCTGCAATAGACTATTATAAAATCTATGAAATAGAACTTTTTATGTCTGCTAAGCAAAGACCTTATCATTTTAAAACAAATAACCATATTTCTGATCCTCTGAAGAACCATATATAGAAAATGTCTTATGAGTTAGAGAAGGTGCGCATCTTCCAACATAACTCTCCAATGTTTATTCAAACAAATCCTGTGCTCTTAAAACACTGAATGGTATAGGCACTGATGTTTCTTATTGGAATGGAAGTCTACATTTAAAAATAAGGATGAAATCAGAGCTTTGACAGAAGAGAGGAGTATGGGAAAGGAGTTAAAAGCCAGTCAGTGTGACCATGAACAAGTTTAAGCCTCAATTTCCTTATCTTTGATTTGATAGTAATAAGAATACCTATTTTATGGTCTGCTAAATCAGCTACTGCATTCCTAGTTAATACCTGATATAATAAATGCTTGAAAAGTACAAATAGCTATTGCCATTATATTGTTATAATTGGTAATGCTTTTTTTTGCTTAGTCCAAAGAAGTGATGCCTAAGAAAGTGCAGTTCTCTATTCTCTACTTTGAGTAATGGAATAAAATTTTATGAAATCAACTTTAAAAACATTTTTGTATTGGTTGTAGCTCTATAAATGCTGTACACAAATTTATGTTTAAATACAGAATCTGATTATAAAGGAGGAAAATGTCCTCATAGGACAAAAAGAAATGACTCTTTTGCTTTATTTACTTATTCAGCAAACATTATTTTTTATGTGCCTAGCATTGCTAGGCAGTAGGGATATAATAGAATACATGAAAGGCAGGCATTAAATCATACACAATTTATTTATTTGTTTGTTTGTTTTTCTTAGGGAGAGGGGCAGAGAGGGAGAGAGATATCACTGTATGGTTGCCTTTCACCTGCCTCCAGCTATGGACCTGGCTGGAGACCTGGCTTGCAACCTGGTTATGTGCCCTGGCTGGGGAATCGAACCAGAGACCTTTGGATTTGCAGGCTGGCCAAATAAATTTTTTAATTAATGATAAGCTTAGGATTCTAACTGAGGTCAGTGTGATGAAGGGAATCAATAATGTGGTATTTAAACTGACACCTGGCAGATATAAATCACAGACTAGACTAGTTCAGAGCCTGTCTTGATTTTGTTCATTATCCACCCCCACACCACGAACCTTTTTAGACTTTGTTTCCTAACTGTCCTCTAAAATTTTAATACAAAGATCTACTGTATATCTATATTAATTTACTGTATGAGTATTATTTTTTGTACTATGGGGGTAAACACCACCCAACAAAAGGGAAAGAGACAAATAGTCCAGACAGAGAACTGTATCTGTAAAGGCCTTCAATCCTGCTTACTTGGTAGACTATGATTAAAGTATCCCCTACCTATTGTGGGTTTTTTTTAAGATGAATTTTCTATTTACTATTTTAAAATTTACTTTTGATTATAGTTGACATGTAATATTATATTAGTTTCAGGTGTACAATATAATGATTCAACATTTATATGCCTTAAAAAGCAATCATCATTAAGTCTCGTAACCATCTGTCATCATACACAGTTGTTACAATAGTATTCTCCTAGCTATTATTGTTCAATACCAAATAAATTCAGTTTTGAGCATGCTGAATTTAAGGAACATGAGACGCATCTTAAGTGAAAAAGTCAACTGACAAGTGGATATCTAGGTATGAAGCTCAGAGGGAAAAATAAGCATGCAAAGGGAACAAAGAATTGACCAGGGAGATTAAAAGAAGAGTTATTTAAAAAATAGTTACTAGGGTTGAGAGGCAGAATAAGATAAGCACAAAAAATTATGTGACAGATTTAGTGAACTGGAAGTCACTGTGTCCTTACCTGTTGAAAGGGATGAATAGAATAAATGTAATCCATGTAGAGCCATCTGCTCATCTTCAAAATCTATACACAATGAGAATCAGAAGACAAGTTAGGTTGTTGACCTCATACAAGTAAATATACTGAAAAAGTTAAAAAAAAAAATTGTCCTTACTTGTTTCTGATATTAAGGCTGATGATGTAAGTAAAATGAAAACCCCACGATCTTCTAAGCATTTGATGAGTGCCTTAACATAAAAAAAGGAAAAAAGGAAGATTCAATTCCTCTCATCCCTTAACCACATTCAAAATTCAATGGATTTTGAGCTCATGAAAAATATCTTGAAAAGTTAGTTAATGGGAATCAGGAGAATTTTGTCCCCAATACCAAGAATTATAAGTTCCTTTAGCTCAATTAATCTTGCCTTTATTAGGGCTACATATTTAACTAAATCAAGGGTTAGTTTTAGGATGACAAACCCATCAAAAAACTTATTTCATTTTTTCACTGAGATGCATAATATTTCACATTGCTACCTAAGTAGCCAATCTGTTACCATTTAGCTACTACAAACTCAAGGTGATGCTATAATTAGCATCTTAAGCTCCTGTTATTATAGAATCCTGGAAATAGAAAAACTGAACAATTCTATCTAATAAAAGAATCCTTTCTATGGCATCATGAAAGATGGAAAGTAATAGAAAATAACATAATCAGCTCCTGTGGCAATAAAAATGCAGATGAAAATAAACTCTCTTTCCCTCATGGTCTTCAGTGGAATCTTGAGCAGGTCTCCAGCTGGAGGCATGTAACCTGACCTGAAACCCAGCATATACCCTGACTGAGAACTGATCCGGTGTCCCTTTGGTTCACAGGCTGGGGGACTCAATTCACTGAGCCACACCAGCCAGGGCTGGCACAAGTCTCTTTTAAAAAGCTATCTCACACGTGGTCCTTTGGTTAATGAAAGAACACTAGGGGATTTACTCATTTCCTGTCATTAAAAAAAAAACAACAAAAAAAACAGAATGAGAAAACCTTTTATTTTTAAAATCAGGAGTATAAACTGACCAATGAAGCACAAACTAAGATAAAAAGAAGATGAGGACCCTGGCTGGTAGCACAGTGGTTAAGGTGCCGGCCTGCAAACCCAGAGGTTGCTGGTTCGAATCCCCAGCCAGGGCACATAACCAAGGTTGCAAGCCAGGTCTCCAGCCAGGTCCATGGCTGGAGGCAGGTGAAAGGCAACCGTACATTGATGTTTCTCTCCCTCCCTGCCTCTCTCTCTTCCCCTCTCTTTCTGGAATAAATAAAATCTTTAAAAAAAAAAAAAAAAAAAAAAAAAGAAGATGAAAATGTTGGTCAATAACTGTATCAATAATATGTCAATGACTATTAAAGAATAAAAATACTTTCAACAAGTGAAAGTAATTTAATCTAGGCATAGCAATTAATAATTAGATATCAAATTCTCAATTTAAGGAAAAAATTATTTTAAATTGATCATTCTTACCAATTGATTATTTTTAATGACTTCTGTTACTTTATCTATTTTTTCCCCTTGTTTGTTTGATAGTTCAACTTCATATATATTGAAGCACATATCTTGGGAACAGACTGGACAAAATAAAAAAAAAACAAAAAAACAGAACATTTCTCATTTTAAAATGCTATTATGCTTTTTAAAAAATAACCATTTATTCATTTTATGTAATAAAAAGACAAAAGAAAAACTAAGAATATGATTTTTAAAAATCATCAATGTTGTTGGTCATAAAACATCTTAATATAAAGTTACTGTATAAAGTATTTGCAAACAATGCTTTCATTTATACTGATACTACTATAGCAATGCAAATAAAGCTTTCTGCTTTTTACCCTTTATTTAGAAGTACATAACTCAGGGAATAAGCACATAATGCACTATATAAATACTGAATGTATTATAGTATAGTATACTCAAAACTTACATAATTTTATTAACCAATATCATCCCAATAAATTTAATAAAAATGCATAAACATAAATAAAAATGACAACCACAAAAACTCTGTTCTCAAAGAGAAATGGTTATGAGTCTTCAACTATTTGTAAGTGTATCTATTTACTTAAATCCCTCAGTATTCTATAATAAAGCTAGACTTTGCAATTTTAGATGAAACTACCTGACATAGTTGCTAGCTGGCCTCCAGGAACTGAATCATATAGCAACTTTGCAACTTCACAAAAGACCCTTTTAAGAATCACTTAAAGAAAAACAAAAGTAAGTGTACATATAAAAGGGACAAATAACTGGCACAATGCCCCACATATACAATGTATCATATTTGAACACACCTTTTTGCTGCTCCAAGTAATTCTGTTTTCTAAAGGCAGCTTCTGGTAGTCTTTTTTTCAAAGATGACACTTTCATTACATACTTAAAATCTAGTTCACGTGGTCTATTAAAAACAAAATAATATCATGCAATGTAATAAACTTGAAAACTCTCTAGAGCTTCATATACAATATTTGGTTTCCTAATATAAATGCTAACAAAAATATTGTAACCATACAACCAGTCTTTAAATTGGTAAACTCCAGATTAGATAATATGTGTATCTATAAATATTATAGATTTTCAAATAATGATCCCATAAACTGTAGACTGGAAGTATATTCATCATATTTTCTGAATACATGTTATTTTTGGTGTAATCAAAACATCCAGAATGGGTGGGTGGGGAGGGGGACAGAGGGGAGCAAAAAGGGGATGGATGTAATACAAAAACAATAAAATTAAAAAAAAAAAACAACAACATCCAGATGAGTGGAAGAATTATGCATATTGTTAATGAGAACTTTCTATGTAAAGATTGGAAACTTTTGACAATATTGTACTGCCTACCTACCATGCAATGTCACAGAATGAACCATATCCAGACTTTCGCATCATTTCACCTAAGTTCTTTTTCCTTCTTTAAAACTCATTTAAGAATACTTATAGACTTATAGATGCCTTTTTTCCTCCTAAATACTTCTGTGTTTGCTTAAAAAAGGTTATTTCCTTATTCAATCACAAAACAATGAGCAAAATCAAGACATTAACAATGGTATAATACAATTAATTAATCTACAGATCTTATTCAAATTTTGCTATCTCACTGAGGTCCTTTATAACAGAAAGATTTTTGTAGTCTAGGGTCCTAACAGGATTACACACATTTAAGTATATCTGTGTAATTTCCTTCAAGCTATCTGTAATGACCTTGGTATTTCTGAATAAAATATACCATTTATTTTTGTTATGTCCATTTCCTCCTGATTACAGTGGCAGTAATACCACAGAAATGACCTTGGTTATTTACATGCTTTCTGATATGAAACACAGAAATGTTAATTCTATTCCTGACAATAATAACTGCTTAGTTAAGATGGTGTCTGCAGTTTTTTCCACTGTAAAACCTGTATTTTTCTTTGTAATTAATAAGTTGTGGGAAAATACTGTGAGATAAGTAAATACTATCAAACTTTTTCCCATTTTAAGCACCACTGGTGCTTCCAATGATGATTTTCTAATTCCATTATTCTGTCTACACTTATTAGTTGCATTCTATAGTAAGAAAGAACTTTTTCATTTTTGTCATTTATTTCTTCACAGAATATTTACTTTATTCTATGGATTATAATATCTCTCTTCTTTAAAAAGGCCAACAGGAAGTAATGATTTTTGACAGCACATCAGTTTTCAACTTATATTTTAATTAAGCTATGTCTACCTTTCAATGGTTTTCAATACTAAGAACAAACTAAAAAAGATTTCATAAGATGCCTTTCACTGTTCTCCAGAAGAAAATACTGTAATTCATTATAATGTAAATACCTAGCAGCTACTCTACTTAATACTATACCAGTTTAGGAAAATCATGTGACTATTAGAAAATCGGATACTGCAAATCTTAATAAAGACTCAACAATATAATTAAGTAGCTATAATCTTCTGTTATCTACTATTTAGGCAATTCCAAATCATTTTTCAGGGAAAGTCAAAATTCTAGTATCAAATCATTTTACCATTAATGGATTAAGATACTGAGATATAAAAAGTAAGTTGTCCAAGATTATAAAATTTATTTTAAGGCCATGGTCAGAATTTAGATAGTTTAGGTTTCCTGTGTCATGGTCCTAGATGCTCTATATATCTGCCCAAAAGTGCTCTTATCTTAAACCAAATACAATTGCTGTATTTCATACCAGTGCCAACAAGCAAGAACTCAAAATGAGAATTTTAAAAATTATACAAGCATTAGTAAAGAACACAAATTCAGTACTTACAGTTGTGTTGGAACCACTGTACCATAAGAGGACCAAAGAGTTATTTCACACAGCAGACAGCCTTGAATAATTATTTTTCCTTTCCATGGAGAAATGAGGACTTTCGGAAATAAGGGTAAAAAAAAAATTACTTTATTTATGAACAAAATATTTACTTCAAAAAACCTAAAAGAACCAATTAAATAATTCCTTACCATTTTCATTGGGTTCAAGTCTAGGAAAAAAAGAAAAAGCAATTTTACAAGAGCAAAGGAAACAAATCCAGTAAAACAAAATATGAGCATAATTACTTACATGCTTTTATGAGTTGGTGTTGCCATCTTTTCAGGTTCCTTGTACTGAAAAGCTACAATTACATAAGGATGAATCTGTCTAGGTCGTTCAGTAGCAGTGCTGCCTGAAAGTTCATACAGGTAATACTGAAAGAAAAGGTATTATACTCAGGGTAGTACTACAGAATTCCCTATGTATCAAGCTGATTTCAACCCACCCAGTCCTGAAACTTAACACGTTAGACACAGAAATGGATCATGGGAACGATTTATACCTGACTCAGTTCAAAGGCGCGAAAATGACTTGTCTTGTGAGAAACCTTGTTAATATTTGCAGCCACATGGCAATCATAGCCAGAAGATGGGCTAATATAGTTAGCTGTATAATTCTCAGACACAAACTTTACTTTTCCCTAGAATGAAAATATTAAGACTAATGAGATGTGTTCAATAGCAACAACCTTACTCTAGGATTCATTTACAAGCAGCTGAGTAAATATTTAGATGTAGGTGAACTAACAGTTTACTGTGTTAAGAATTAGAATTATGGTTCCTGGAAAATTATCTTAAAAATGAATTATAGTTTTACCTATCTATGAACCCCTTAAAATTTTATTTATAAACTGGGTACAACCTATGTTCATAGTGGCACTATTTACAATAGCCAAGAGCTGGAAACAGCCTAAGTGCCCATCAGTGGATGATTGGATCAAAAAACTTTGGTACATTTACACAATGGAATTCTATATAGCAGAAAGAAAGAAGGAACTTGTACCCTTTGCAACAACATGGAGGAACTGGAGAGTATTATGCTTAGTGAAATAAGCCAGTCAGTGAAGGACAAATATCATATGATCTCACCCATTACGGGACAATAATGAGCAAAACTAACAACAAGCAAAACAGAACCAAATATATGAATACAATGAATAGGCCTTCAGTGTTCAGGGGGAAAGGGGTTGGGGGAAGGGGGGAGGCAGAGGCAAGAAAGGGGAGCAGCTTAGACAAGAACCTAGTATAAAGGAACCATGGACATGGACAACAGGTGGGACTGACTTTGGGGGGAATGGGTGGGTGGGGAGGGGGACAGAGGGGAGCAAAAAGGAGATGGATGTAATACAACAACAATAAAATTAAAAAAAATAAAATCCCAAATTAAAAAAACAAAAAAAACAAAAAAACTGGGTACATCTGGGCATCTTTCTGAGGCTTTTTATTATATATTTTTTCCATTATCATTTAGTCCCCTTTTATGCCGCCCCCCACCCCTACTATCACCACATTGTTATTCATGTCCAGGAGTCATTTTTCTTTTGCTCATTCCATCCACTTCTTTTATCATAGTATCAAAGGAATAGATGCATTATCCCATATTCAAGAGAACTATCTCTTTAAGATAAAAATTATATAGCTTACCAAACAGATTGGTTATTCAATGACTGGAACGTAAAAGACGACAAATGAAATATAAAATTTCAAAAGGATGAGTTTCCAAACTGAGTATCAAGTTATCAATTATAAATTACAGACTAAAATACATCTTTTACACAGGGCCTACTAATTCAGCATGGAGAAAATACTTAATAAAATGCTTAGCAAACCACTGGCTCCGATTTTTAAAAAGTCAATACTATTTCCCCTTAAAGATTTATCTTCATCAAGGGATACATGTCTTCCAGAAAAAAAAGGGAAAAATAGCAGCCAAGATTACCATATCATGAAATATTATACAATAATCTTAAAGCTGTTTTGAACAGTATAACATAGATGGGGAAAAATATATACCAAAATGAGGTATGAAATTGCAACTTTTATTTTACCTTTATAAGAAGAATTTAATTATAAGATTTTTTTTTTTTTTTTTTTTTTTTTTTTTTGCTGTTAAGGTCCTGCCTCTTCATATATAAAACCAGCAAAGGTAATTATTTGGTTTAAGAAGCCAAAGAATGTAAACTGTATTTATCTTCTCTCCATCAAACATCTTATGATTTTGAACATGGCTGGCTTTGAACAGTCAAGTAAGGAGGACTGAGAACATAGAGACAAAAACTAAGCAATATCCACTAGACACAGTGGTATACAGGGGCAAAGAAACCAAGGGTAAGGTAATTAAGAAATTGTTATCTGAGCTGACAGGTATACTTTCTGCAATAGAACTACAGTACTTATCATGGAGCAGGAGAGGGAGGACTAACACGAAAATTAGTTATTGTGTGCCAGTGCAATGTTACATTCCCTTCAATTCTTGAGAACAAATTTTGACAAATAAAGTATTTAGTGTTTAGATTTACAACCAAAGAACTTAAAAAGCTAAAACAAAAGCAAAAATAGCAAAAAGACCACCACCTCTAAAATCAGTGGTTTCCTATTACTTGAGTGAAAATTCTAAATGTAGGACTCACTTCTGTTAGATAATTAGAGGGCATTTAAGAATTTCTGAGATCAGTGCCACATGAAGCTATAAACAAGGTGTGGATGTTTCAGGGATAAAGAAAAGAAAGATTTCTTATTTTGATCATTTAAACCTGACAACAAATGTCATTTTCTAAATTTATCTCTTATAACCACATTGTTTTACAAGCAGCTCCTTGTTGTGTTAGTTAATGTCTAAAAAGTAGCACTCTGGGATGGGGTGAGAGGAAGACTTTTCACTGAGTACCCTTTGTATTATTTCAAGTTTTTTTTTTTAATGTATTCATAGTCATTTATTAAACAAACAAATCTTTTGTCTTTAAAGGAGAGCAGTAATAGCAATTACATTTTCTGATTTTGAATAGCTGTCTTTGGTGAGGACTATGCTTAGCAAATCTGCAAAGAACATTATCAGAAAGAAATTTTATGGAAGCACATTTAGACTTTACCTTAATTAGATTAAAAATTACAACATAACCAGACTTTCCATGAAACCATGGTCTTGCATGAAGATAGTCTGAGTATTTGGAAATATATACGCCTACAAAAACATAAAATATAGATTAATTTATACTTTTAAGATTGTTTACACATACACGATTTTCATGCTGGGCTACCTTTAACTGAACACGACAACACAGAAGATAAATTAAAGTCAACATTGAAAACTTTTGAAACTGCTTTCTTTTTAAAAACTATTTGAGTTATTCTTTTTTAAAAAGATTTTTATTTATTATTTTTAGATAAAGCGGGAGGGAGAGAGGCACAGAGGGAGAGAGACATCAATGTATGGTTGCCTTTCACTTGCCTCCAGCTATGGACCTGGCTGGATACCTGGTTATGTTCCCTGACTGGGAATCAAACCAGCAACCTTTGGGTTTGCAGGCCAGTGCCTTATCCACTGTGCTACCAACCAGGGCTGAGTTATTCTTAAGGTACAGAAACATTAGAGATAAGATATGACAGCATATCTGAGTGGCAACCTCTTTTCTATTAGGGTCTAATAACTGAAAAGGGATAAAGTATGACATTTTTGGAAAATTCTAAGTTTTTCTGTTTTTTTTTTTTTTGGTTTTTTTTTTTTTTTTTGGTTTCTTCCCCCTTCTCCATGCAATCATCCTGTGAAAAGGTCTATGGTAATCTGTAATGCCTGATACAGCTAAATACCCCTGCCTGGGTCCTCCAGTTTTCTATAAAACTCTATTTCCTGATTCTTCATATACTGGACTATTCTGACTCCTCCTTCTACACCTCCCCCACCCTCCATTCCTTGGTCCCATAACGATCCAAAAGTTCTGTTCTTTGCCATCTTTTCCTTCTATACTGTTCCATGCAATAGTATGTTTGGCTTTAACCAACACCTCCCCCACCCCACCCCTGCAACACATACACACCTTGACTCCAATCTCTATTCCTAATTCATTTTCCAATTAATTTTACTGACACTGGGATATCTTCCAGAAACACTTCTGAAGATCTCATTATTTCTCAAATGTAACTCATGACAGTATTAAGAGTCCACTTACTGAGAGCCTACTAAGTTTGTGCTGTGCTCAGCATTTTACAGTCTTAGTATCCTCCCAACAAATCTAGAAGATAGTTTTATCTATTTTAAAAATGAGAAAACTAAAGCTTAAAGAAATTTAGTGCTAATTCACATTCTTAACTGTAAGATTACCTTTCTCTTTTATTGGCTTCCCTACTAATCTTCTTCTATGTCTCTTTTAAAATCAGCTATTATCACTGTAGTGTAATTTAAATCCTTATCTTTGATTATTTCCTTTCTCTTACTACTCACATTCCATGGTTGCCAAGTTTGGTCAGTTCTATCTGTTCTCTATTCCTATTGCCATTATGATAGTATAGAAGACAGCCTCATGAATCCTGGATGACTATATAATCTCTTGGCACCAAAAGGTAACTTCAGTATTTGTTGTAGCCCAAACAATCTTTAAAAACAAGTTCTGATTATGTAACTTCTATTGGAAAACCTTAAGTCTTAGGGTCAAAGATCACTTATATGATCAAATTCTGATTCTAAAGGTTATTTATCATTAATGAAACTGGTTTTTAACATGAGCTTCTTAAATAAACTATAACCTACTTCATCTTATAAAACAAAAATATTTTTTGTACCTTTTGCTGGGTCACCCAGAGTAGTAACAGCACTGTTGCCAATACAGAGTCCACGCTGACATACCAACTTTGCCTTTAAACAAAAGATAGTACTTTGCTTATCATATTTATCTTGGCAGAGGTAATGAAATAACACTAATATACAGACTTTCAAATATAGAATCTTTACACTATATGCATTTATGACACAATGCAAGATTATCATAAGGAAACTGTATTTGGTTAATAGTTCGAAATTTAACCACTTATGCTGTTAACAAAAATGTCACCAGCAAAAGCCACAATAAACAAAATCATAGTAAGTCCTCTCTTCAAGATATCTTTTTCAAATACAGCTTTGGAAATGTCTTATTCCCAAATAGGTTTTGTAGTATGAATCCACAGCATATCTTATTTGGAAGTAGATGATTAAGTAAATAAATGAAACTTTTCTGGTATTACTATCTTTGTTTTATACCAATATTAAACATTCTTTAAGCAAATCTACTCTTGTTCTTTAAAAGTCATAAACTCAACCAAAACTTTACCTTTGAATTATGTTAAAATTGCATCTAGGTGCCAAACACATCTTTGGAGACATGCCCTGCACCCACTTTCCTTCTCCCACAAGTTAGATACAAGCAACAATATGGATGGTTAATCTTCAAAGATGGGTATGAAAAAATTCCAAGTAACTAGAATGCTGACAATGTTCATCTTATTCCCAAACCTATGTCATTTAAACTTGAAAAAACATCCATAAAGAATAGAAAGTATCTTCATAAAAAATGATAGCGAGAACGGAGAAATATCCATTCATTCCATTGAAAGGCATTACTGATACCTAAGAAATATCTATTAATCCAAATCTCACCATAGCACTTATAAATGTATTTAAAACTAAGGACATATAGAAAGTTGTAGAAATCAAAATTTTTTCATAACTAGCTTTCACTGGCATTTACATTGCCAACAAAGTAAAAAAAAGAAAAGAAAAAAAAGACCAATGAATTGGGAATCTTGCAATACTTGTGTAATTAAAACACCAAAACACACGCACACTTTTAAGATTTTATTTATTTATTTATTTTTATGGAGAGGGGAAGGGAAGGTGAAAGAAGAGGGAGAAATATAGATGCATAAGAGGATACATGGATCAGTTGCCTCTCACATGCCCCCAACTAGGGACTTGGGCTGCAACAGGGCTAAAAGTGTTTAAGTTTAATGATAAATCATCAATTCTGTGTATTAATTCACAAAATTCATTTTATACAACCCAATTCCCTTACCTGATTTTCAGTTTCAAACAGAAGAAACCCGTAAGTTTCTTGAAGTTCTTCCTGTGTGTAGTTACTTGCTTTTTTTTCTTGATAAAAAGTTTTATACTGTATGAAAAGAGAATAACCAAATTCTATAAATGTTATTTTTGCCTTGTAAGTTATTTTTTGAAATGCATCATCTGAATTTAGCCTGCTAAAAAACTAATAAAATTTATTACTTTTCTATTCCCTAGAATGTTATTACCTTCTAAGTGACTTTTTCCATGGATCTTTAATCTGAAAAGTAATACTTAAAAAGAACTAGGTTAATATACCCTAAATGATGGTTCTTTAAAGCTAAAAATAACATATACTGTGTGTACCAAGCACCTCACCTCATTTAAGAAAATGTCATTTTTCACCAAAGTCACTTGACTGTACTGAAAACCATGCTCAGATGCAGAGTCCAAGTAAGAAGTATGGAGAATTGAAATTGCCCTCTGGAAGACAGAGTCTGAACTCAAGGACACTGTCTCAAAAACTGTAAAACACAAACAAAAATAATGCGACTGTTTAAGATAACCAAAAGATGGGGTTGAAATTGGTACACTAAATATCACTGAAGACTTCATCTATTTCCTTCCTGTATAACTAAGACTTTTACAATGTGTTTTGGCTATCATATCTGTACTATCTTAACTTAAAAGACCTCTAATGTGAAGAAAATAATGTGAATGGATTATAACTTAGGGGGAATTATTTTCAATACAGGGGTAAAATGTACCCTGCCAAATCCTTTATGGCTTGTAGTGTAAGGCTGGGAGTTGTAACTGCAATTGGTAAAAGCAGGTGTGACTGTACTGTCAAGCTGATGGTCAGTAATCACTCAGACTGATGTTTCTCATGTTCATGATTTTTAAAACTAATGGCATACTTTAATAAATGTTCTCTTCCCATTTTCTCATGAAATCCCCGTATCAGTCTATTCAATCCTCTTTAAAATCACTGGATCTTTGGGGGTTTCCTTGCTGACTTTAGATGCATCTATTGAACTTCTTATGGTTTTTCTTATAAAATCTTTTTTTCCATTTTACAAACATAAAACTTTGACATTTTAAAAGTGCTTTTCAATCCATACCCATGTGCTATCCCACATATTCTGATATGCCCTTCCCATGAGAGGCATGTTTCCTAATTGAGAATTGCTGACTCAATCCAATAATTCTCTTGATGTGAGCCTTTGTGCCTTTTGATTTTACAAGTCTTAAGCAAGAACCAAGCTTAATAAATTCTCATAACATTTAACCATTTGATTTGTGTGCTCCCTTCTGTTTGCATCCTCTCTACTTTCTTTAATAAGGTTGGAGAAAGGTGTACAAACTGATAACTTATAAATATACAGAGAATGGAATAATTTGTACAGCACTATACATTTTAGTCATACAGTACAAATAAGTACATTAATATGACTTCCTACTCTTACCAGAACTCTGCAGGTTAAAGTTTGAAAGTTAAAGAAAAAAAAAGCATATTATTTAAAATGAAGTTATGAATAATAGACAAAGAAAAAAACTAGGTTCTTACAGAAAGGGAAACAAACATTTCAGTAAAATTAATCTGGACTAAGCTATGTTAACACATCAATTACAAAGGTTGTTTTAAAATGCTTTATTTAACGAAAGTGCCCTTTATAGATAATGATAGATTATGAATAGCAAGAAAAGGGGATGAAACACTTAAGAATATTCTCAAGTGGTACATCTAATCCATTACAATTCTGTTTTACTTTTTTTTTTTTTAAAGATTTTATTTATTATTTCCAGAAAGAGAGGAAGGGAGAGAGGCAGAGAGGGAGAGAAGCATCAATGTATGGTTGCCTTTCACCTGCCTCCAGCCAAAGACCTCGCTTGGAGATCTGGCTTGCAACCTGGTTATGTGCCCTGGCTGGTGAATTGAACCAGTGACCTTTGGGTTCGCAGGCTGGCACCTTATCCACTGTGCTGTTTTACTTTTTAATAGTTTCACTTTATCTTTCAGTATTAGTATGCCAGTGCTATACAAAATAAAGATATTATAGAGATTAAAATAAAACACTGTTGATAACAATTAAAATTATGGCTTTTGGTAGCAACACTGCTCAAACAAACTTAGGCCTATGTATTTGCAAACTTATCTTACAAATAATCAGCACTGCCCTGGCTGGTGGCACAGTGGATAAGGTGCCAGCCTGCGAACCCAAAGGTTGCTGGTTCAATTCACAGCCTTGGCACATAACCAGGTGGCAAGCCAGGTCTCCAGCCAGATCTGTAGCTGGAGGCAAGTGAAAGGAAACCATATATTGATGTCTCTATGACTCTATGCCTCTCTCCCTTCCCCTCTCTCTCTAAAAGTGATAGGTAAAGTCTTTTTTAAAAAAACCCAAAAAACAGAAATAAATAATCAGCACTGCTAGCTCAAATACAAACCAGGATTCCTTTAAAAAATTCTAATTTTGGAAACCTTGTAATTAATATTAAAATATTGTTTAAAAGGCAATATAATATTAAAAATATAAGTATACTCCGAGGCTCAATATTTGAGAAATATGCTGCTGAAAGTGACAGAAACAAAGTTATCATAGTTTTGAAAAGCAACCTTCCATGATTGTCAACTTTTCTAAATTCTGCAAGAAGTTAATAGGTAGGCAGAGGTTTTAAGTCTTAGAAACACTGAATATTATATACATCCTTATTTTTGAAAGTCAATGTACAATAAATCTAAAACTAAAAGTAGTGCAATAAAAAAAAGTTTCCAAAATACATGTGATCACAGAACACTTTATAGCAGTGTACAGAATACTGTTCCCAATAAAGCTATTAATAAAGATAATGATTTAAAATAAACAGAGCTAATGTGGCTCAGTTGGTTGGAGCATTGTCCTGAATACTGAAAGGTCACCGGTTCAATTCCCGGTTAGGGCACATGCTTGGGTTGCAGGTTCAGTCCCAGTCCAGGCGTTTACACGAGGCAACTAATTGATGCTTCTCTTGCACACTGATATTTCTCTCCCTCTCTCTTCTTCCCTTCCCTTCCCTTTTCTAAAATCATAAGCATGCCCTCCAGTGAGGATTCAAAAAAAAAGAAAGAAAAGGAATAAAAATTTTAAAAAGAAAAAAAGAGAAAAAAGTAGGAAATAAATTACTTTGTGTACATATATTTTATTTCTGAGACTATTTCTTTATGGCGCTGGCCTGCGAACCCAAAGGTCGCTGGTTTGATGTTCAGTCAGGGCACATCACCAGGTTGCAAGCCAGGTCTCCAGCCAGGTCAGTAGCTGGAGGCAGGTGAAAGGCAACCATACATCGCTGTCTCACTCTCTCTCTCCCCCTTCCTCTCATTCTCTAAACATAATAAATAAAACCTTTTAAAAAAATTTAAAAAAGGCTTCCCATTTAGGTCAGCATCCTCTAAATAGTAATATATTTATAAAAGTAATCATGTTATGGTTAAAAAGAGAAAGAAAAGCATGTGAAAACCCAAGTTGTTGGAAAACCAGAGTATATCTAGAACCTTTTATTTTTTATTTTAATTTATTCATTATTTTTAGAGAGAAGGGCGGGAGGGAGCAAGAAAGGGAGAGAAACATCAATCTATGGTTGTCTTTCACCTGCCTCCAGCTATGGACCTGGCTGGAGACCTGGCTTGCAACCTGGTTATGTGCCCTGACTGGGAATCGAACCAGCAACCTTTGGGTTCACAGGCTGATGCCTACCCACTGAGTCACCAGCCATGGCAAATCTTGAATTTTTTATGACTATAATAAATTACTTCAGTTATATTCTTAAGAAAGCACAAGTTTCCTGCTCTATAAATAAGGAGATGAGAATTTTACTGATAAAATATGGCACTGTCTCTTCTTACACAATGTACTTTCAATTTGAGTCTAACTAATGTACAATATTAGCACTAAATAATGACCCCATTTTTGCTGCGCAATATACATGCTTTATACATTCAAGGTTATCAGAATATTAGGAAAATGAAGAAGGGACTAGTACATAAAATAAACAAACACACAACAAAACACCACCCCACCACCACCACCACACACACACACAACAAAAAACCCCTACCTAAAACAACATCTAAAAAGGTAACATGAAAAGCATATGCCTTGGGACAACTGTAATTGTACAATAAGAAAAATTTTTTAAAAAGGAAAAAGAAAGAAAAAGTGTCCTTTAGGGCTAAAATGGCCAATAGCGAGCACATGGAGAAAATTTAACTCCAAACACAATGGCTATGGAAACCGAGTTATTATGCTTTCCTGTAGCAGCTGGCTTTAGGCACATTTGTGGATTCAATTTGAAAATTAAGTCACACTAGACACAAAGTAGATTCTGCTCAAAGTACCCTACATTAATCTCCCCTTGCTCAAAACCCATCAGAGACATTGAGCACCTGGTTTTTGATGCTGTTCTCTCTCTCTCTCTCTTTTTTAATTACTATTCATTTATTATTTTTAAATTTTATTGTTGTATTACATCCATCCCCTTTTTGCTCCCCTCTGTCCCCCTCCCCAACCACCCAAAGTCAATCCCACCTGTTGTCCATGTCCATAGTTCCTTTATACTAGGTTCTTGTCTAAACTGATCCCCTTTCTTGCCTCTGCCTCCCCCC
>PVIW01005750.1:0-62457 GCA_004026585.1 Noctilio leporinus
TAAGCCAGTCCGTGAAGGACAAATATCATATGATCTCACCCATTACGGGACAATAATGACCAAAACTAACAACAAGCAAAACAGAACCAAGTATATGAATACAAGGAATAGGCCTTCAGTGATCAAGGGGAACGGGGTGGGAGGGGAGGGGGGAGGTAGAGGCAAAGAAGGGGAGCAGCTTAGACAAGAACCTAGTATAAAGGAACCATGGACATGGACAACAGGTGGGATTGACTTTGGGGGGAATGGGTGGGTGGGGAGGGGGACATAGGGGAGCAAAAAAGGGATGGATGTAATACAACAATAAAATTTAAAAAAAGAAATGAAAAAAAATTATTATTTTTAGAGAAAGAGGAAGGGAGTGAGGGAGAGAGACATCAATGTATGGTTGCCTTTCACCTGCCTCCAGCTACAGACCTGGCTGGAGACCTGGCTTGCAACCTCATCATATGCCCTGGCTGGGAATCGAACCAGCAACCTTTGGTTTGCAGGCCGGCACCTTATCCACTGAGCCACCAGCCAGGGCTGAAAAATGACTTTTTGAAGCTCAGAAGGACAGACTCATCCTCCCATTTGGTGAAAACTGATGTTTTGAAGCTTAATAAATGTACTTAAGAAAAGTCTTCTATGTTCCTCAAGAAGGCTCTTTTTGGCGCATTCCATTTTTAGCATATTCAACTTAAACAGATTATTTTACTACTCAAGTGTGTTTGGGAAAGTTGCTTTACCATTCACTCCCTTGGATTCCTTATCTGTAAACCTGAGGATAATAATAATTAATAGCCTCCTCACAAAGTGGGAAAATTAACTGAGTTAATACATATGAAATGCTAAGAAAAGGACTTGAAACAGAGGAAGGGCGTACTTATTAGCTATGACTATTATCGCAAACTCATGATTTCAACTATCACCTGGGTTTATGATTTCTAAGTCCATCAAAGATATTGGTCCGACCATTTCATTACCTAGTTGGCATCTCCACTTGGATATATAAATGGCACCTCAAGTGAAATAAATCAACTACCTCAAAAAAGATTTCCACTCCAAATCAGATTTTCTTTACATGTTCTGCTAATCAATGTCAGTTACACTAATAACCTTAGATTCATCATTTTCTTTTCTTATTCATATTCATTATTGTTGAAACAAAACAAAATGTTTTTTTTTCTCTTTATAAAGGCAATACTTATTGTAGAAAATTTGGAAACTACGAAAAGCAAGTACCCATAACAATAACATGTTAAACTTCCAGTTAAAAATGTAAACATATTTTACTTGTTTACTATTTTCCCAGATAATTAAGAGCCTACCGGATACACAGATGTGATCTTTTCTCTTTTCACTTAAGATTTTATTATTTCCAGAGAGGGGGCAAGGGAGAGAGGCAGAGAGGGAGAGAAACATCAATGTATGGTTGCCTTTCACCTGCTTCCCACTACAGATCTGGCTGGAGACCTAGCTTGCAACCTGGTTATGTGCCCTGGCTTGGAATTGAACCAGCAACCTTTGGGTTTGCAGGCTGGCAGATGTGATCTTTTGAAACATAAAAATGCCTTCACCATCGGGAACAGTTTATAAACCTGCTTTTAACTAATTTTTTAAAACTCAAATTCCAAAGTAAATATTTTTGAAGATTTGGAAAATAAAGATTACACATCTTGAGATCTTGAGATCTTGAGATGGTTACTATTAATGTTTTGGTGTATCCTGTTTTGCTATCGAAACATAAATTTAAGAGGTATTCATATATATATATTTCCAAAAGCAGTATTTCGTGGCCACCTTAGATTTGCACTTTTAATTATTTATGTTCTTTTAGAAAGTATGAATTTTAACACATATGCTTCATATTCAGATGTGCCGGGCACAATACATTTAACCAACAGCCTACAAAAGATTTCAATTAAAACATGCACACTAAAATGATATGGGTGCTAAAAAGGACCCAAACTTTTGAGAATCTGTCAGGTAAAACATCATTTCATTGATCTACCGCAGCAATATTCAACCTTTTTTCATCTCATGGCATACGTAAACTAATTACTGAAATTCTGCAGCAGACCAAAACATATATTTTGTTGACACAAAAAAATAAATTTACCATGGCTAGTTGCACAGTGGGTAAGGCGCCCGCCTGCGAAACCAAAGGTCGCTAGTTCCATTCTCCAGTCAGGGCACATAACCAGGTTGCAAGCCAGGTCTCTGTTATATCCAGACGAAAGCGAGACACCAAACGCTGGAGACTTTTGGGGATTCAAAGATGTTATTTATTGGCCAAACAACAGACCTGCGCAGGGGCGACCTCGATCTCATGAGGTGCGCGCTGTCGCTTACAGCTAGGGCTTTTTATAGCAGAGCAAGCGAGCCTGGGCACAGAAGATAAGATGGTAGTTAGTGATTGACTATCAGGGTGGGGGGTCTGAGATGGTCTTGAGGCCTTAATCGGCCTATCTCTGGGCTGTCTGGTTGCCCTAATTAGTGTTACAAGTTTATCTTGGGTCAACAGTCTTTTCCACTGGCGGTTTCTTGCTCGGTGCCTATGGACTCCAGGGGTCCCGGAATCCCTTTGTCCCTGCAGAGGTCCCCTGCAGAGCGACTGCACTTCTCTTTAACTAGGTCTCTAAATAAGCTTCCTCCTTTCCTAGTTTCAATAATGCTAGTATTACACATCAGGCTTTTGCTTGGGTTCCATATTCCGTACTCCTCTTAGGGAATAATCAAACCCTTGATTCTTCTTCTGTGGGGAGTATGATATATGGTTGGGATAAGACTATTAACTTAACTACTTCTATTTGCTCCTTTATGAAGGTTAGAAGTTTGTTTACTATTAAAGGCCCTATGGTAATAGCTAGTAATAAAAGCAAAATGGGGCCAGCGATTGCAGATACTAAAGTAGTCAACCAAGGGGATGTCTTAAAGATTGATTCATACTAGTGTGAGCTTCCTTCTTCCTTATTTCTATATTCTCTTCTTGAGTTTCCTACTCCAAATGTTTCCCTATATGTTCCTTTCTATTGTCCTGTGTCACCTTTTTCACTTCAACTCCTTCACCTCTTGCTTCTTCCCTCTACACAATCCTTTAACTTGCACAGACCCTGTTCAACTTATATTGACCCTCAGCTACTTACACAAACCTTTTGCAACTTTCCTAGTCCTTTTAGTTTCTCCTTTTAACTTACTGAGAAATAAATAACCCACTTTCAAGTCTATTTTCTTCAAAATATATTGCCATAATTTATACCTTCTATTACCAAAACTATATATTCTTTCCCAACTTAATTAGTGTTATATTAGTCCGTCCCTCCTCCTGGTACCCATCCACCCTTGTTGACTAAGGTTTCACATCCCCATGCTTGACAACAGTACTCCAGCCCTGACCCACAACTCTGTCTTTTGCTGGGCGGGGAGGCTCAGGGCATCCAACGGAGGGGGTGTACTAGAGGGCTCTGTTTAAGGCCTGAGAATAGTCACATCGTTGGTCTACTCCATCCCCTTGTAGTGGGTAGTGACTAGTCCCTAGAGCAACATGTACTTGTAAGCCCATTTTGTAACAGAGTTTGTCATCAAAGAACTTAGAAAAGTCAGTTTTGAGGGTCACTGGTCCATTATCCCAAGTGTTGTTTGTTGATATTACGGTTCCATCAGTAGTCTTTTCCGTTCTAACATGGCAGCGCCTGCCACCCAGCCAGCGAGTACTAAGTATGTGAGAAGGTGAGCTTTAAGGGCTGGTCTGGGTCCCTTCAGACCCTCCATCTCTGGGATTCTGTCTTGTGGTCTTCAGCTGGTTTCATGTGGGAGAGGTGGATCCGATGAGGTTTCTCTGCTACCTTAACAGCAGTAGGGGTGCTTAACAGTACCTGGAATGGTCCCAACCACCGAGGTTCAAGGTTGTTCCTCCAATGGTTCAGAATCCATACCCACTGTCCAGGGTCTGGTGGCTCCGGCCTTGAGGTGCTGGTGCAGATGAACTCGGCTATTCTTTGGTTCCATAGTTCCCTCACCTCGTTATGGATCGACTGGAGTGCCTGTAGAGACTTGAGGAAGTTATGATTAGCAACATTTACCTCTTCTTGGGAAAGGTGGGGAACCAAGGGAACTGGCTGTCCAAACATAAGTTCATAAGGGGTCCATCTATTCACATAAGGGGTGCATCTTACCCTAAATAGGGCAAAAGGGAGTAGCTCTACCCAGTTTTCGCCGGTTTCCTCTCTTAACTCTATCAGTCTCCTTTAAAGTCCTGTTCATTCTTTCTACCTGCCCCAAACTCTGAGGTCTGTAGGTGCAATGTAGTTTCCAATTAATCCCTAGTCTCATAGCCAGCTCCTGGGATATCTTAGAGACAAAGGCTGGCCCATTATCTGATCCTATGGCCACAGGTATTCCATACCTTGGTATTATGTCTCTTAGTAATATTTTATTTTATTATTTTATTTTTTTTATTTTAAAATATTTTATTTCATTATTTTTAGAAGGAGGGGAAGGGAGAGAGGCATAGAGGGAGAGAGACATCAATGTATGGTTGCTTTTCACCTGCCTCCAGCCACAGACCTGACTGGAGACCTGGTTTGCAACCTGGTTATGTGCCCTGGTTGGGGAATCGAACCTGCGACCTTTGGGTTCGCAGGCCTGCACCTTATCCACTGTGCTACCAGCCAGGGCTCTTAGTAATATTTTAGACTATGGAGGTAGTCTCCCCCTAGGTAGGGAATGCCTCTGTCCAACCAGTAAAGGTGTCTACTAGCACTAACAAGTACTTACATCCTGACTTCCCTTGAGTCATCTCCGTGAAGTCCATTTCCCATAGCTTCCCAGGCGCCTTCCCTCTGTACCTCACTAACTGGGGCAATCTTCTATTGTGAGCATTAACTTTGGCACAGGTCTGACACCTAGAGACTATGGACTGGACCATCTCCCTTATTTGGGGTCCTTGATAATATTTCCTAATGAGTTGTTCCAACTTGTTCTGTCCCAAATGTGAGCTTGCGTGGATGTCCTGGACTATTTCCCTAACTAACCCCTATGGTAGATACAGCCTAGAATCTGGAAGCTTAATCCATCCCTCCTTATTCTTTCTTCCCCCTATTCGCTCTCCCTCTTGCTCCTCTTCTAGAGTATAGCTAGGGTTGGGAGGTAGTGTAGGTTGAGGAAGTAAAGGCAGGAGGCTTGCAGAACTTCCCTCAACTGCCTCCTTAGCTGCGGCATCAGCAAAGTGGTTTCCTTGGATAACAGGGGAGTGCCCCTTCTGGTGTCCCTTGTAGTGTATGATAGTAACTTTTGTTGGCAACCACAGGGCATCTAGGAGGGCCAAGATCTCTGCGCGGTTCTTGATTTCTTTCCCTCCTGCTGTTAAGAGTCCTCTTTCTTTGTAGAATTCTTGGCTTAGGACTGCTAGGGCTATTCCTTCCTTCTCAGCTATGAACAGCTGAAAGGGTTTTGTTACATCAGGCAGAGCCAGCGCTGGGGCTGCAACTAAGGCTTCCTTGAGTGCCTGAAAAGCTCTTCTTTCTATTTCTGTCCATGAAAATTGTTCTTCCTTTCCCCTCGTGAGCTCATGTAGGGGTTTGGCTAATTCTGCAAAACCTAGGATCCAGAGTCTACAATATCCTACTGCCCCCAAGAACTCTCTCACTTGCCTCTTGCTGGTTGGTTCCGGGATCTATAAAACAGTCTGGATTTGCTGGATGGATAACGTCCTTTGTCCCCCTTGTAAGTTATACCCCAAGTAACTTACAGTTTGGGTGACAATCTGAGCCTTCTTGGCAGAGACGCGATACCCCATCCGTTGTAGGTCTTGTAGTAAGTCCAAGGTGGCCTTCTCGCACTCCTCCTTATCTGTAGATGCTATGAGGATGTCATCCACATATTGGAGCAATACCACATGCGGATGAGTAGAGCGAAAGACCTGTAAATCTTTACTAAGAGCTTCATTAAAGATGGTGGGAGAGTTCTTAAACCCTTGGGGAAGTCTGGTCCAGGTGAACTGTCCTACTAGCCCATTCTCTGGGTCATTCCACTCAAATGCAAAAATCTCTTGGCTTCTAGGGGCCAAAGGAATACAAAAGAACGCATCTTTCAAGTCCAGCACCGTATAGTAGGTATGGCTAGGGGGCAATGAACTCAGCAGGGTATAGGGGTTAGGCACTGTTGGATGTATAGTCTCTATCCGGGTATTCACCTCCCTTAAGTCCTGCACTGGGTGGTAATCTTGGGTCTCAGGTTTCTGGACCAGCAACAAGGGGGTGTTCTAGGCTGACTGGCACTCGCAGATGATGCCCGCCTCCAGTAAGCGCTTTAGGTGTCGCGCTAGCCTTGCTTGGCCCAGGCGGGCACTGGATATTGCCTCACCCGTACTGGGCTGGCAGTGCTCAACAGCTGCACTACCACTGGCGGCTGGTGGGCTGCTAACCCCGGCGGGTTATTTTCTGCTCATACTACGGGTACCTGTGTCAGCAACTCATCCGGTAGCCCCTCTGTCCCTACCTCACTTTGCAAGACCGTAGTGAGCAAGTACTCTTCTGACAGGGGAACGGTCACTTCCAGGCTGACTCCATCTTCCTGGTCCTGGGTGACCTCCCCTCCTTGTCTGAAGGAGATGGTAGCTTGCAATTTCTGCAACAAATCTCGCCCAAGCAGCAGGTAGAGACAGTCTGGAATGACTAGGACGGAATGAGTTATGGTGCCTTGTCCTAAGTTGGTGATTCTCGCAGTTGCCCATGGGTAAGCCTCTGCTTTTCCCGTTGCCCCTACTATTTTTGTGGTTGCCTTTTGTACTTGCCCCTGTGGTTTCTTTAAAACTGAAAAAGTGGCTCCCATGTCGACAAGGAAATCTATAGGCTTCCCTTGGACTGTCAATGTAACCAGGGGCTCCTGGGAGCCAATAAGGATGGAGCCCTGGCCCTGTCAGTCCAAGGTCTGGAGCAGGACCAATGGGTGGGGCTCCCATCTCTGATTCTCTGGATCGGCTCTTTTTAGCTTTGGGCAATTTCTTTTCCAATGTCCTTTCTCTTTGCAGAAGGTGTACTGGTTCTTGCCTATGTCTGCTCGTCTGTCCTGGATTTTTTTTTTTTTTTTTTTCCTTTCCTCTATAAGTACTTCCTTTCCCTTTTTCTGCTGGTGCCTGTGCAGCCATTAGAATTTCAGCCACCTCCTTCGCCCTGCCTATTTCTGGATCATCCCTGTTGACAAACACTTTCCGGGCTATTTCTAAGAGCTTGCTTCTATTTTCTCCTTCAAATCCTTCGATTTTCTGTAGCTTCTTTCTAATATCTGATGCGGCCTGAGTCACAAAAGCAATATTCACTAGTTTCCTGTTTTCCTCTGCCTCTGGATCTAATGGGGTATATACTTGTATGCTTCCATTAACCTCTCTAGGAAGGCAGCGGGAGATTCTTCTCTTCCCTGAATGACTTCGCTGACTTTACTAGTTTGTAGGCTTCCTAGCCGCCGCCTTTAGTTTCCTAAGTAGAGCCCGGCGGTACTGGAGGAGTGCATCCCTTCCCCCTGAGGTATTGGGGTCCCAATCAGGGGGTTTGGAAGGCAGGATATCTTCTAGTTCTCTCCTGCCCGCCACAGTCTCCCCTTCCTACCCCAACACTGCCTTTCCAGCTTCCCTTACAATCCTATCCCTCTCTTCTGAGGTAGAAAGAGTCTGCAATACCTGCTGGCAGTCATCCCACGTTGGCTGGTGGGTTCTGAAAATCGTTTCTAGAAGGGAAATCAACCCCTGGGGTTTTTCAAAGAACAGGGGGTTCTGATATTTCCAATTATAAAAGTCGATGGTGGAGAAGGGGACATATATTAGCAGGGGAGGAGCTCTTGGCGGCGCATCTGGTGCTGGGGGCGCCTCCCGGAGCGGTAAGATGGCGGCGCCTGCCCCTGGAGGAGGCAAAACTCTCTGACCGCTCTGGCCGTGTCCGCCACCGCTTCCCGCATCCTGTCCCGCCGCAGCCTTCGCTCCTCACCATGTGTAAGGCGGGGGCCTGAGGCGCCCTAAACACACTATGACCTGTACGTAAAGCCGAGAGCAACCCTGGCTGCTGCTGCTGTTGCTGCTGCGCCACCACCTTCGCTCCCACCACAGCCAGTCCCGGGCTGCCACCGCCGCCGGCTCCAGCCCCTTGTGTCTGTGAGGGGCAGAAAGCCGCACTCCCCTTCGCCTCCTTCCCCTCCCCACTGACATCTTCTAATATACCCGGGCTGCTCGGTAGCAATGTCGACCCAGACATCTATATAGAGGTACTGGTCTGGATGGGGAACCCTGTATACTGTGGCTCGAACAGCAAAAAGAGTAGGGAGGTTAAAGGTTCCCTCCGAGGGCCATCCAATGTTGAAGGTTGGCCATTCGAGTTGGCTTAAGGTTCTGAGGACCTCCTTGTCTGGAGGCGGTCCCCATATCTACTCGCTCTCCTCTGGAAATCGGAAAAAGTTCTGAAGGAGGCAGTCCAGTGGGGACCCAGGGACCGATGCCTGTTGTCCCATGCTGATCAAGGCTGATATCCAGGGAAGGCACAAATTTATAATGCAAATCAAAAGTAGTACAAGTAATACGATTTCTCTCACTGTGCACAGACAAGACATGAAGTTGCACTCGCTCGCCCGCCTGGCCTGCCCTCTCGCGAGGTAATGTCGGTCTTAGCTAAGGTTGCCCGAGCAGAATTCCGGGTTAACTGCCAACCGTTATGCCATATGACCTGACACAGGAACCGCAGGTTGGGGCCCACTCAAGGTATCCCCGTGGGACTGTAGACACTCACTTTCGCAACACACACGCGCACACACACACACACACACACACACACACAAAGCCGGCACTCAGTCTCACCCGGGTGCAGCGCGGCGCAGCGCAGTAGAAAGAAGTTCAACGTGATCGGTCACCAAACGTCAAGAATACCAAACTCCACAGGCAGCCTCCCGCCTCTTGGGAGTCCCTGGGTGGACTACTGGCGGCGTCCCACTTACCACCTCAGGGTCAAATTGCTCCGAAGCACACAGAAAGAGGATCCTCATCAAATACTTACTCAGCTCGAGCTGCCCGTCCAGTCTCCAAGCCAAAACTCCACTGAGGGAGATCTCGCTGGGGCCTCCAAATGTTATATCCAGACGAAAGCGAAACACCAAACGCTGGAGACTATCGGGGATTCAAAGATGTTATTTATTGGCCAAACAACAGACCTGCGCAGGGGCGACCTCGATCTCATGAGGTGCGCGCTGTCGCTTACAGCTAGGGCTTTTTATAGCAGAGCAAGCGAGCCTGGGCACAGAAGATAAGATGGTAGTTAGTGATTGACTATCAGGGTGGGGGGTGGTCTGAGATGGTCTTGAGGCCTTAATCGGCCTATCTCTGGGCTGTCTGGTTGCCCTAATTAGTGTTACAAGTTTATCTTGGGTCAACAGTCTTTTCCACTGGCGGTTTCTTGCTCGGTGCCTATGGACTCCAGGGGTCCCGGAATCCCTTTGTCCCTGCAGAGGTCCCCTGCAGAGCGACTGCGCTTCTCTTTAACTAGGTCTCTAAATAAGCTTCCTCCTTTCCTAGTTTCAACAATGCTAGTATTACACATCAGGCTTTTGCTAGGGTTCCACAGTCTCCAGCCAGGTCCTTAGCTGGAGGCAGGTGAAAGGCAACCATACATTCATGTTTCCCTCCCTCTCTCTGCCTCTCTCCCTGAAAATAATAAATTCTAAAAAAAAAAAGAGGTTTAATTTTGATTCACCCACACCAGACGGCTGTTATTGTGTTTGCTGTTCTCATATTTTTAAATTTAACAATCTAAGGGAAAACAGGTCAGTGCCCCTGAATAGTCAGGTACATATTGAAAAAAAGTTCTTAGAGCACACACGGCTTAAAAAATCGCTGATCTAGTTACCAGCCCTTGGCCAAACACTTCCTAGGCCTCTGTGGCTGCCCAGGCTCTGATTGGGGAAGATCAGACCTGGGATCTAACAGAGGCGGGGCTGAGCCCAAGGCCAGAGAGCCAGCTGGCTTTGCGCAGCCGCAGCGCAGCAGTCGTTAGCAGTGGCGTGGCGCATGATGCTTACGTAACACGCACCCGGCGGCGGCGTCTCTGCCGGCGACGGTGCGTCACGGGCTTTAAGCCGTTTGGCTCCTGGGGACCGTGACTACTGTGGGCCTCAGAGCTGACCCCTTGCCCGCAGGGAGCCAGCTCCGCGGCGCGATGAGGCGCAGCAAGGCCGAGGTGGAGCGGTATATCGCCTCGGTGCAGGGCTTCGCCCCATCGCCCCGAGAGGTGAGTGGGTCCTAAAGAGTCGGGTGACTTCCGCCCTGGCCTGGTCCCGGCCCCTCGTGGCGCCAGCTTCTTGGCTCCCGGCGGCCGCTGGTCCCTGGCACGTTCTGTTGAGGCGCCGGCCAGCTCCAGCGGCCTGGTGCGTGGCGTGGGGTTCGCGAGCTCGATGGGGTACGGGCGGAGGGGTGAGAGCGTTTGTCAGCGGTTAGTGCCAGTTCTTCCTCCGGTCCCCTCCCGACTGCCCTCACCCGCGCGCAGGCCCAGCCTGTCTTGGGATTCCTCCTCCGGGTGCTTGGGCGCCTGCCACTTCCGGCGTTGTTCTTTTTGTCTCCAGTCCAGTCTGAGGCTTGAAGGTTGTTGGGACCCAGCGGTGATTAACACAGCTCTGGGGTGGGTTTTGCTGCTGTGACGGGTACCATGCGCCTAGGTGACCGGAAGCAGGGACAGCCAGGTTTGCAGCTGACAGGCCGCGGGGAAGGCCCTGGGAAGGTCCAAATGTTTTGGAGTGAATTCTACCCCCCTCCATTCCCGGCATTCTTTGGAAACTTACTTGATTTTTAACTTTTTAAAAAAAAATTAGAACGGAATCTTGGGAATTCTGAATTTCTTACAGGGCATTGTTATCCTACGCCTTAAAAAATTTGACTAATTAAAACCATATGCTCTTAGGGAATTTTTCTCGAATGATAAGTAATATGCTAGATATATATTATATTTAATGTGACTTTAGTGATTGGGTATGTGTGAGGTAAAAGGAATTAAAAGAGTGGCTGCACAGTCGGTTTGCATGTGGTTGAATCAGTTGTGCTGTTTATAAGCTGTGGGACATCAGGCAAGTTGAACTAGTTCATCATTAAGGTAGTATGGAGCCCTGGCTGGTAGCACAGTGGATAAGGCTGCGGCCTGCAAACCCAAAGGTTGCTGGTTCGAGTCCTAGCCAGGGCACATAACCAGGTTGCAAGCCAGGTCTCCCCCCAGGTCCTTAGCTGGAGGCAGGTGAAAGGCAACCATACATTGATGTCTCTCCCTCTCTGCCTCACTCTCTACCTCTCTCTCTAAAAATAGTAAGTAAACCTTAAAAAAAAAAGAAACCCAAAATAAGGTGCAGTTTGGGTATTGATAGGAGCATACAGGACAATGGATATTAAACATTTAGGGCAACACTTGGCACGTAGTAAGCACTAACTAAATGTTAAAAGGACATTATGACTTGTGGGCAAGGGCCTATGAGGATCAAGATTAATAATGAAGTAAAACTAACAAAAATTTCACTAAATGAAAGATTGTCAGGAACATAATTGTACATTTTATTGTATACTAGGCATATACTGTCTTATTTTGTGCTCCCAACAGCCCTGTGGGTATTGACACTTGGAGAGGTTAAAGGTACTTGTCCAAGGTTAGTAGGTGGCTCAGCTGGATTTTGGTAGGGATTTGATTTAAATTTAGTTTCTTTGAGCGCACAGGTGGCAAACAACAAGGCCTGCGGGCCAAATTCGGCCCTTTACCTTGTTTTATTTGCCTGGCACCTTGTTTCTACCCTGCTGGCTTAACTGTTAAGAAATAGTTAAATTTATATAGTCCTAAAATAACATTCGGCCCTTTGAAGAGGCTTTTGACACCCCCAATTAAGGAATAGTGGAGTAGGTTACAGACTATTCCTCCATAGGAAAGGACTGAGAACATACAGACTGTAATTTCAAGTTGTTGGTGTAGTCATGGATACAGATACGGTGCCTGAGTGTAAAACAGAACCTTAATAAAGTTTTCTGAATCCCTGAAACTGATACATTTTTTTAAAAAATGCAAATTTAGAGCTTTCTATGAGGTTATTAGGAACCCTTGTTCCCAGAAGTTAAGAACTACTGGTCTAGACAAAATTAAACTGTTCTTTAATTAAACTATTTAGCTTTTCCATAAAATAAAGAGGGTTGGAGACAAAATTTTAAGAATTGGGTTTTTTTTTTTCAAAGATTTTATTTCATTATTTTTAGAAAGAGGGGAAGGGAGAGAGGTGGAGAGGGAGAGAGACATCAATGTATAGTTGCTTTTCACCTGCCTCCAGCCACAGACCTGACTGGAGACCTGGTTTGCAACCTTGTTATGTGCCCTGGCTGGGGAATTGAACCTGCGACCTTTGGGTTCACAGGCGGGCACCTTATCCACTGTGCTACCAGCCAGGGCAAGAATTGGTTTTTATGGCCATTGCTTTCACATTTAAGGAGTATTATTTTTAATTTATTTTTTAATGAAAAAAAATGTGTTAAAGATTTTATTTATTACTTTTAGAGGGAGGGGAAGGGAGAGAGGGAGATAGACAGACATCAGTGTATGGTGGCCTTTCACCTGCCTCCAGCTAAGGACCTGGCTGGAGACCAAGTTTTCAACCTTGTTATGTGCTCTGGCTGGGGAATCGAACCAACGACCTTTGGGTTCACAGGCTGGCACCTTATCCACTGTGCCAGCAGCCAGGGCCTAAAGAGTGTTACTTTAATCAGACTTTCTTCTTCAAACAAGGATAAAATATTTACTTTAGAACATAGGGCTTTCAGTGGAATATTGATTAGCAAGTGAGTAACTTTAAAACTTGTTAATGTGTTTGGTAAACTTCCATCTATGACAAAAAAGGGAAGTTGTAGAGGCAGCAGTGACAGGTGCTGTAAAGAGTAGAAAGATATTAGTATTGGGATGGCTAAAAAGTCTGTTTAGATTTTCCCAAAAGATACAGGGCACATTTTTCATTTTAACCAGTACTTTGATTGATTTGGATATTTTGAGTATGTCTGGTGTCTCCAGCTATTGGCTTTAGTGGGTAGAGGCCAAGGATGCTGATAAACATCTTCCAATTTAATTGTATTTCTTTAATTTTTATTTTTCCATGTGGCCTTTATTTAGTTTTCCTATATTTCTATCTAGTTGGCTTTCTCATTCCAGACCCCTGATTTTCTACTACTCAGAGGCAGTTTGACAGCTTAGTTGTTCTACTGTTTACATCTATACTTCATACTTCTGAATAACATACATGTATACTTCCATTTTTTGATCTTTTTTTCTCCATTTTAAATGCTTTCTACTGTTACTTCAAATCTCTGTCCATAGATCTTTTTATTTCCTTCCTTGTTCTTCCAGTTCTGTTACTGTAATTTTTAGTTAAACATTTAGTGCATTTGGGGTACCTTTATTGTGTAGTTTTTTTTTTCTGCAGTTAATTATTTTTTGGTTTGTTTACTTTTCTATGATACTTTACTAATTCTTTACCCAAACTCAGTTTAAAACTTTCAAGTGTGATCAAACAGTTCACATCATCAATTTCAAGTGAAACATTTGTTTTTTCTTTAAAGAGTTTTCTTTCTGGAGCACTTGTTTTACTGTTCCAAACTGGAGTGGTTTCTGTTTCTCTTTGTTACACAACTGTGATCATGGCAGTTTCATTTATCATCATTTTGAGAAATCCTTTCACTTTTCTGTGTTAGACTTTAAAAAAATAGTATTTTATTGATCTTGCTATTACAGTTGTCCCAATTTTTCTACTTTTGCCTCCCTCCACTTGGTAACCCCCCATTCCAGCTGGCAATGCCCTCCTTAGTTCATGTCTATGTGTCATGCACATAAATTTTGTGGCTTCTCTATTTCCTCTATTCTTAACATCCGCGTCCATTTTGTAACCAACATTGTGTACTTCTTTTTTCTTTTTTCTTTTTTTTTTAAGATTAAAATTTAAAAAAAATTATTTTCAGAGAGAGGGGAAGGGAGAGAGAGAGGCAGAGAAGGAGAGAGACATCAATGTGTGGTTGCCTTTCACCTGCCTGCAGCTACAGACCTGGCTGGAGACCTGGCTTGCAACCTGGTTATGTGCCCTGGCTGGGGAATTGAACCAGTGACCTTTGGGTTGGCAGGCTGGTGCCTTATCCACTGTGCCACCAGCCAGGGCTGCCTTTTTTTTTTTTTTTTAATGTCAAGATAACTCACTATTGACATACTGCCTTCTAACTTCTGTCAGACCCTTAAATCTTATTAATACAAAGTTTTCATTATTTCAAAATGCTTATTTTAATGCACTTGTTTTAAAATTATGTTTTAAAATAATATCAGTTGCAGTATTACCAAACACATGCACAAATACATTTACACACATACATATTTTTACAAATAATACATTAGGCAAAATATTTCTACTTCTGTGACAACATAATTGTCGTCTAAAATATTTTGGTCTAGTTTCTTATATTTCTTGCCCCTGCAAAAACATCTCATGATTATCTGTAAATAGTCTATCTACATTTGTTTGGTTATAGGCAGACTTATGAGCTAAAATGAAATAAATTATTTTCATACCCAAAATGTTTAATTTTTATTTTTTTTAAATCTGTAGTGGTCAATGTACTAGCCACTTAAAATGTGAGTAGTTTAAATTGTGGTATGCTATAAAGTACCTACAAGATTTTGAAGTTAACACAAAATTTAAAATATGTCAGTAGCTAACTAATACAATTATTACAAGTTAAATAATATTTTAGATATGTTGTAGTAGAGTAAGCATTTTTTTCTTTAAAACTTATTTTATTCTGGAATGCTATTTTTGTGAACTATGTTACAGAAATGGTGTATTGCAGAACTCACTTTCATGAAAGCTGTCCTAAGACAATGCCAAACCCGTAGTAAAAAATGAATTTGGTTTCTGAGTCAGATCCCACATCCTCCAATAATACAGCTCAACTTTATTTTAAGCTACTGTAACTGCAACTTAATTCCTTTTGGAGTTTTCCATCTTAGTAGATATTTCTTTTTTTTTTTTTTTGTCATGTAGAGGTCTCATTTCTTTCAATACTCTGTTTTTCCTCTGCATGTGTTTTACAAGTTGAAGCCTTCAGAAATAATGGCACCTGCAATGCTCAGCTGTTCCCCAAAGAGTAGAAATTATGATATCTACTAATTTGTGATAAAAAACAAAACAAAACTAGGCTTAAAAAAAATTATAGAACAGTGTTCTATCTATTTTTTGAACTTGTCTTTCACTTCCTACATGGTCCTAACTAACCACTGAACTGTTTAAGAGTCTGTTGAGGTATAGAGATCAGGTACATTCACATTTGAATAATGAAGTTTACTACAGCATTAATACATTTTCCCAAGCATCCTCAGGTTGGGGGCCATCATTGCTAGAAATGTTTATTTCCACTATCTACTTGAAAGGAATCTCATCTAATTTAAATGTTAATGTGAGAATATATATTGCCTGTGTATATGACTCATATAGTTTAGTAGTTGTTAACTTCTGTTCCAAATTAGTCTTCACTCGCAGCATCTTTTCTAACCTAAAGATTGACTAATTTCTCACCACACCAACTATTGGTTGGTATTTAAAACATAAACTGCTAATACAATCTATGTATTATGCACCCACAAACAAGCACATATTTTGTAATAGTGATTAAGAAAGATAGTATGTATTCTTTGTAATGTACATCCACATTATCTTTTTCCCCTTAACTGTGTTAGATTTTTCTAAGCATTATTGCAAGTAACTTGATTTTCCCAATTTAAGAAATAATTCCAATCTAAGAAAACTTAATCTGCAGTAATGCAGATTCTTGGAATATTTCTTGTTATTCTTTTCTGGCTTGTTGTGTTTCTGTTGAGAAGTTAGCTGGTAACCCCCTTACATGTTATTGGCTGTTTCTCTCTTGCTGCTTTTGGGATTCTCTTTTTGTCTTTGAAATTTGCCCTTTTAATTACGTGTCTTGGAGTGGTCCTGTTTGTGTTCATCTTCACTGGAATTCTCTGTGCTTCCTGAACTTTGGTGACTTTTTCTCTCTTCAAGTTAGGGAAGTTTTCTGTCTCTAGTTTGCTTTGAGAAGAAATGTACTGAAAATTGTATTTAAGTAGTCTGCCTGAAAAATGCCTTTACTTAATTTAATTGATAGTTTGGTTGTCAAATTCTAGGTTCAAAATAATTGTTTCCTCAATTTTGAATGCATTGCTTAATTTTTTGATTGTTTTTACTATTGTTAGATGTTTGATGTGATTCTTGTTCTTGATAGCTTATAGGTTTTCTGGAGAGTTTTTTTTTTTTTTTTTGACTTTTATTTTCTAAACAGTTAAAAAAGATTTTGTTGTATTTGGAAGATTCTTTTGAATTGGCAAACATTTCTTTCAATTTTGGGACATTTCTTTGAGTACCCCCCACCCCCTTCCATCTATGTCTCTTTATTGTCATTGTTGTGATGTGTTTTTAATTAAAATTTTTTTTTTTAATTAAAAAAATTTCCTGCCCTGGCCGGTGGCACAGTGGATAAGGTGCCCGTCTGTGAAACCAAAGGTGGCTGGTTTGATTCCCAGCCTGGGCACATAACCAGGTTGCAAGCCAGGTATTCTCCCAGGTCCATAGCTGGAGGCAGGTGAAAGGCAACCATACATTGATGTTTCTCTCCCTCTCTGCCTGTCTCCCTTTCCCTCTCTCTGGAAATAATTAACAAAATCTTAAAAAAAAAAATTATAAAAAAATTTTCCCAATTACAGTTTATATTCAATACTATTCTGTATTAGTTTCAGATGTGCAGCATAGTGGTTAGGAAATCATGTACTTTACAGAGTGGGTCCCCTTATACTTCAAGTTACCCATCTGTTCCCATAGATAGTTGTGATATTATTGATGATATTCCCTATGCTGTAATCTTTATCTCTTCTGTAACTACCAATTTGTACTCCTTTTTTTAAGTTAATTTTTATTTATTGTTGTATTACAATTGATTCATTTTTTCCTCTGTTGCTCTCCTCTGCCCACCTTCCCAATTTGTACTCTGTAACCCCTTCACCTTTTCTACCCAGCTCTTCATTTCCTGACCTTTCTGACAATGGTCAGTCTCTTATTTATGAATCTGTTTCTATTTTGTTTGCTTATTTTAAAGTTCTTTAGATTCCATATATAAGTGAAAGCATAAGTTGGTTCTGATTTGGTTCTCCACATTTTTCTCTTTTACTTGTGTCTTCTGTTTTTTGGGCTTATCTTCCAGGGTATGGAGATTGGGGAAGTCACTATTTCATACCTAGACTTTGCTTATCCTCCTCTTTGCTTACTTTTACAAGTTTGGAGCCCATGAATTTATACTGAGAACAAGCTCATTTACTTCAGTGTTTTGCAGGGTGTGTTTTGCAGGGTGGAGGGCGCAGTCAGTTGTGGCATCTTTCAAGGTCTTAACATTTCTACAGTGTTTTTATAACTTCATATAAATTTTTGATACTTCAGGCATTTGCTTAAAGTGTCATAGGTATCATGGAAAGATGCACAGTGACTGCATCACAAATTGTACTTTATAGCATTCCTTCCTGTCTATGTACGTATCCTGATAGAAGGCACTTTTACCCCTGGGCTTTAGTTCCTTTGTGAAATGAGCAGATTGCAGACAGAAGATAATCAAGGTTACCCAAAATTTTATGACTCGATATATTAGTCTTTAATAATTGTTGTTTATCTTCAGGTAGTCCTCTTTAATGAGATAGTTGGATGCAAAACAGGTTAATGGAGTTGACATTGTACCTTGTGGGAATATTCATTTTCTAAAAGAGGTAAAAAAGCTCTGCTCCTTTTAGTGCTATCTTGACTGCTATGTATTATCATAAATGTTCTCATATCTTTTAAATTTACGGGTTCTTAATGCAGAGGTTGATGGGGAGGATTCTCTGTACTCCATTCTGGTATATGCCTTTTTTTAAAAACTATTCTTGATTTTCTTTTCTTTCTTTCTTTCTTTCTTTTTTTTTTTTTAAAGGTTTTATTCATTATTTTTAGAGAGAGGGGAAGGGAGGGAGGAAGAAAGGAAGAGAAACATCAATGTGTGGCTGTCTTTCATCTGCTGCTGGCTGGAGATCTGGCTTGCAACCTGGGTATGTGCCCTGAGTGGGAGTTGAACCAGCGACCCTTGGGTTTGCAGGCCGGTGCTCAATCCACTGAGCCACACCAGCCAGGGCTATCCCTGATTTTCTTGACCTGTTATTGCAGGTGTTAAAAATACTGAATTAAGCCCTGGCTGGTGGCACAATGGATAAGGAGCCAGCCTGTGAACCCAAAGGTCACTGGTTCAATTCCCCAGCCAGGGCACATAACCAGGTTGCAAACCAGGTCTCCAGCCAGGTCTGTAGCAGCAGGCAGGTGAAAGGCAACCATACATTGATGTCTCTCTCCCTCTCTCCCTCCCTTCCCCTCTCTCTAAAAATAATAAAAATCTTAAAAAAAAAGAATACTGAATCAAGTTTAAGATTTCTTATAGTTTTTTAAAATTTAAATTAAAACATTTTTTTATTGTTCCATGACAGTACCATTTTTTCCATCGTTGTTCTCCCCAGACCTGCCCACCCTTGTCGCTCACCCACAGTCAATCCCCACCCTTTTGTCCCTGTCCATGAGTCATTTATACTAGTTCCTTGGCTAGACCCTTCCCCTTCTTTCCCTTATTATCCCTTTCCCACCCCCCTCTGGTTATTGTCAGTCTGTTCCATGCCTCTGGTTCCACTCTGCTGATAGCCTTATGGGAACTTCTTTTTATGTAACACTCTGCTTTTTTCTTGCTGCTTTTAAGATTCTGTAACTTTAACTCTGACATTTTAATTATGATATATCTTGGTGTGATTATTTTTGGGTCAGATTTGTTTGGGACTGTCTCTGCTCCTGAATTTGTATGTCTACTTCCTTTACCAAATTAGGGAAGTTTTCTTATTTTTTTCAAGTAAGCTTTCAGTTTCTTGCTCTTCCTCTTCTTTTGACACCCCTGTGATTTGGATGTTGGGAGGTTCCTAAGCCTTTCCTCTTTTTTTGCAGTTTTGTTGCTTTTAGTTCTGGTTTAGTGTTTCTCTTCCTTTAGTTCCATGTTGTTGATTTGAATGAATCCTAGCATCTTTCACTGTGGATTCCCTTTATTTTTTCTTTTACATCACTTTATATAACCTTCATTTCTTCCTTTATTTTTTGCAGTTCTCAGTCAGTTCTCTGAGCATCCTTATTACCAGTGTTTTGAATTCTGCATCTGATAGGTTTGCTATCTGTTTTATTTCATTCTTTTCTGGGATTTTGTACTTTCATTTGGGCCATATTTATTTGCCTCCTCAATTTGGAAGCCTCCCTGTGTGTGTTTCTGTGTATTAGGTAGATCTCTTTTTACCCCCTGTCTTAGTAGCCTTGTCTGTGTAGCAAAGGCACTTCCTACAGATTGTATGAGGCAGAGCCTCAGGTGATTGCCAGCAGCATGGGGCAACCTGCTTTACCAGTTGTGTGGTAGGGGGCTTGGAGAGGGGACAGTGCTGCTAACTGGTTTCTGGCTGTTTTCTTGGCACTCACCCCATTTCCAACAACTTAATGCACTTTACATGTGATTGGCGCCATTTCAACAGCTGTCCTGGGATTTATGAATGTTATAAGACCATTCAGGCCCCTGAAGCAGTGAAAATCCAGAAGTTTCTTCTGCTGCCTTAACCCTTACTGGTTTTTACAGCCAGAGGTAATAGGGGTTTACTTTTCTTGTGCTGGAACTCTGGGCTCTGTGGTTTGGCTGGGGAAGGCGGGGGGTGGGTGGGTGGGTGGGGGTGAGGGCTAGATTACTCGCTCCAGGGTATCCCTCTGGATTTTTATCCCCCACATGTGAATGTGGGGCCCTCAGTTCTGACACCACTACTGCCACTTCTTTGCACCACACTGCCTCTCTGCCCCATCTCTGTGACTCCTCCCTTCCTACTTATCTGGATGGATATAGCTTCTTTAAATTCATGGTTGTTGGACTTCCACATAGCTGGATTTTCTGACATTCTGGTTATTTGTTTTTGAGATGTGGTTGTAATTTGTTTTCTTTTTATATATTTTAATTGATTATGCTGTTAAAGTTGTCCCAAATTCTTTTCCATTTGCTCCCCTCCACCCAACCTCCTGTTCGCTCCTGCATTCCCAATCCCCCTTAATTCATGTCCATGGGTTGTACATTTAAATTCTCTGATCTCACCCTTTCCTCTATTATTTGTATCTTCCCCCTGTCTATCTTGTTCCCACCAAACTATGTTTTCTAATCCTTGTACCATTTCCGTCTTTTGCCCCCTTCCCCCTCCCAGTTGAACGCCCTCCCAATAATCCCTATACCTATGTTTCTGGTCCTGTTCTGGTTGTTTGCTTGGTTTGTTTTTGTTTCTATTTTTATTTTTTAGGTTCTGTTGTTGATAAGTTGTGAGTTTGGTGACTTTTTAATGTTCATAGTTTTCATCTTTTTCTTAAATCCCTTTAACATTCCTATAATAATGGCTTGATGATGATGAACTCTCTTAGCCTTCTTTACCTTTTCTGGGAAGCATTTTATTTGCCCTTCCATTCTAAATGATAGCTTTGCTGGGTAGAGTAATCTTGGTTGTAGGTTCTTGCTTTTCATCACTTTGACTACTTCTTGCCAGTCCCTTCTTGACTGCAAAGTTTCTTTTGAGAAATCAGATGGTAGTCTTATAGGAATCATTTTGTAGGTAATTCTCTTCTTGCTGCTTTTAAGATTCTCCCTTTGTCTTTAACCTTTGGCATTTTAATTATGATGTGTCTTGGTGTGGTCTGATTTGGATCTAGCTTGTTTGGGACTGCTTCCTGGACTTGTATGTCTATTTTCTTCGCCCAAGTAGGGAAGTTTTCCTTCATTGTTTCACACAAGTTTTCAATTTCTTGCTCTTCTTCTGGCACCCCTATGATTCAGATGTTGGAATGTTTAAAGTTGTACCAGAGTTTCCTATACCTCTCCTCATGTTTTTGAATTCTTGTTTCTTCATTCTGTACAGGTTGACTGTTTATTTCTTTCTTATGTTCCATATCATTGATTTGAACCTCGTTTTCCTTCCCTTCACCATTGGTTTTGTGTGTATTTTCCTTTGTGTCACTTGGCCTAACCTTCACTTTTTCCCTTATGTGTTTACTGTACTCAGGCATAATCTGTCAAGTTTGTGAGCATTTTTATTACCAGTCATTTAAACTGTGTGTCTGTCAGGCTGGCTATTTCTTTGTCACTTAGTTTGGCCATGGGAACCTTGATTTATCCTCTTTTTTGAGTCATATTTCTCTGTCTCCTCATCTTGACAGACCTCCAGTGTGCTGTTTCTAAGGTAGAGCTGTCTCACCTGTCTGGATGAGTATTTCTTTCTTCCATCTTTTGTTTGTTGAATTTCTGTGCAGTTTGACATTCTGGTTTCTGTAGTTTTGAGGTAGATGTACCTGTTTCTGGTTGTGGAGGGAGATGCAGACTCCATCTTTGATCTCTCCTATAATTCTTTCAATGGTTGTGTGAAGAAATGAAGAGTGTCTGCCTATGCCTCCATCTTGACTGGAAGTCCTAAAGTATTATTACACTATTTTTAAGAGCAGTTTTAGGTTCACAGTATAATTTCATAGAAAGCACAGAGGTTTCTCACATTTATGCATGGCCTTTTCCTTCACCTTTATCTATATCCCCCCACCCCAGAGCGATAACACTTGTTACGATTGATAAACGTATACTGATGCATCCTTATCACCCAAACTCCATAGTTTACCTTCAGGTTCACATTTGGTGTGGTGAAGTCCATGTTTTTGTTTTTTTTTTTTTTAATAAAGACTTTATTATTTTTCTGAGCAAGGGGAAGGGAAAGGGGAAGGGAGAGAGGAAGAGAGAGAGAAAAACGAAACATCAAGGTATGGCTGCCTTTTATCTGCCTCCAGGTAAAACCTGACTGGAGACCTGGCTTGCAGCCTAATTACGTGCCCTGGCTGGGAATCCCACCAACGACATTTGGGTTGGCAAGTTGACGCCTTATCCACTGTGCCAGTCCATGGGTTTTGACACCATGCAATGATGTGTGTGCATAATATTACTGTGCCAAGTGGAGTAGTTTCACTGCCCTAAAAGTCCTCCGTGCTCTGCTAATTCATTTATCCTTTGCTTCAGTTCCTGACAGCCTCTGATCCTATTACTGTGTTCATTAATTGCCTTTTCCAGAGTTAACATACAAAGGTCTGTCCTGAAAGTATTGAGCTAATGTTGATATAATTAAAACAGTTTGCGTGGCTGATACTTTTAGGGCAGACCTTGTATGTTTGGCATCAGACTAAATGTAGGCTTTTCAAATTGGCTTATTTAATGGTATGAATTTACGTTTCCTCTGTGTTTTTTCATAGTTTGATAGCTCATTTGTTTTAAGTGCTGAACAATATTTTGTTGTTTGGGTATGTTAGAGTTTACCCACTCACCTACTAAGGGAATCTTGGTTGCTTCAAAGTTTTGGCTATACTGGTAGCACAGTGGATAAGGTGCCGGCCTGCGAACCCAAAGGTCGCAGGTTCGATTCCCCAGCCAGGGCACATAACAAGGTTGCAAACCAGGTCTCCAGTCAGGTCTGTGGCTGGAGGCAGGTGAAAAGCAACCATACATTGATGTCTCTCTCCCTCTCTGCCTCTCTCCCTTCCCCTCTTTCTGAAAATAATGAAATAAAATCTTTAAAAAAAAAAAAAGTTTTGGCTATAGTCATGTACGTGGAGGTGGTTGTGTGAAGTCTGAACCCCTCTGGGTAAATAGGGAGGAGCACTATTGATACTTCTATGTTTAGTATTTTAAGATAGTAAGAAACTGCTAAACTGTCGTCCCCCCCCCCCCCCCCCTTTATTGCATTCCCACCAGCATCCAATGAGAGTTCCCTTTAGCATAGGAGTGTCAAACTTACTTTGACCCCCGGCCGGGGGGTGGGGGTGGTGCTCAGGAGTGCTTTCAAGGGACCAAATGTAATTTTAGGACTATATAAATGTAACTACTCCTTAACAGTTAAGCAAGCCGGGTAGAAACAGTGTGCAGGGCAGGATAAAACCAGGCGGAGGGCCAGATTTGGCCAGTGGGCCTTGTGTTTGCCACCTGTGCTTTAGCACCATCTTCTCACCAGCATTTGGTATTGCAAGTGTTCTAGATTTTGGCTTTCTAATAGGAATATAATGGTACCTTGTTTCAATTTGCAATTAAATTGTTATGGAGAGTCTTTTGTATTTTTATTTACTGTCTCTCTTATCTTCTTTGGTGATATGTCTGTTCAAGTTTTGGACTAATTTTTATTTTCTTTTCGCTAAATAAAATTTTTGTATTTTTAAAATTACTATTTAGTATCCTTACACTCCCTAACCTCCTGCAGTCACCACACTATTGTCCTTGCCCATGGGTCCTTATTTTCTTTTTTGCTCAATCCCTCTACTCTCCCCTGCCCCCATAGCTATCGTCCTGCTGTCTACCTGTGAGTCTGCTATAGTAAGATTTCTTTTATTTTTTTTAATTTAACTTTTTTGTTGTATTATATCCATCCCCTTTTTGCTCCCCTCTGTCCCCTTCCCCACCCACCCACTCCCCAACAAAGTCAATCCCACATGTTGCCATGTCCATGGTTCTTCCATACTAGGTTCTTGTCTAAACTGTTCCCCTTCTTTGCCTCCTCCTCCCCCTTTCCCCTGCCCACAGAAGGCCTATTGCTATAGTAAGATTTGATTCTCTAGTTAATTGTCTGTCCAATTTTTGAGGAAGTTAATGACCTAATTTCTTTTATGGATCTTAGGAAGAGTTGCTTTTCTTTTAATTTTTATTTTTTAGTTTGTTCAGCTTTTTACTTTTTAGGATGGAGTAGCTATTTCTGCGCCCCTTACAGGTTGGACTGGAAACTAGATACCAGGTTATTTTTAAAGGTTTTAAATTTCTTTGTAAGTAAATTGTGATTGGACAATATAAATTACTTACCTTATTCCAGATTGAAAACTAGAAGTAGATGCAGTTGATTTAAATAGTTATTTTGTTGTCTACCTAGTGTCTTCCTGTTAACTTGTGAATTATAAAATAGTGTTTCTTTGGCTTTTTGGGGGGTAGGGGTGGTGATAATAGTTATCTTGCCTCATTATTGGAAAAACTGAGGCATTTGACAGTGAACCACTTGGACCTGTCATCATATGTTTTTTCTCTAAGGTGCCTTCCTGACAGTTGTAGCTCTCATTCCTTTTAGTCATATGAGCCCCTATTATCCCCTTTTCTCTCCTTTATCTTCAAGTTTTCCTCAGGTGGTTTTTTTTTTTTTTTTTACTTCTCAGCTGGCTCTTATCCTTAGCCCAAAACATGTCCATGCTGTTCATTCTTAATAACTAGCCACATCCATATCTCATCATAGCTTTCTTTTTTCTGACACTTTGTCAATTAGACCCTTTTAAAGTTTTTTAGCAGTATTGGCTGCCTAATAGAGGAAATAGTGTGATATATAGGCAGAAAAACATTAACTGTTTTATTGTTTACTTTATCCTTTCTGTTTTTATAAATTAAACTTTATTTTAATATATATTTTTTAATTTTTTATTTTTTAGAGAGAAGGGTAGGGAGAGAGGCAGAGAGGGAGAGAGACATCAATGTATGGTTGCCTTTCACCTGCCTCCAGCCACAGATCTGGCTGGAGACCTGGCTTGCAATCTGGTTATGTGCCTTGGCTGGGGAATCGAACCAGCAACCTTTGGGTTCACAAGCTGGTGCCTTATCCACTGTACCACCAGCTAGGGCAAAGTTAACTTTTTTTTTTTTTTTTTTTAAATCAATGTATGGTTGCCTTTCACCTGCCTCTAGCCAAGGAACTGGCTGGAGACCTGGTTTGCAACCTGGTTATGTGCCCTGGCTGGGGAATCGAACCAGCAACCTTTGGGTTTGCAGGCCGGCGCCTTATCCACTGTGCTACCAGCCAGGGCCCAAAGTTAACTTTTTTTAACCTTCAGCCTCCATTTTATGAATAAAAAACTAATCCCCTATATTCCTTTTATAAGAAAGATTAAAGAGAGAGAGAAACATTGGCCGGTTGTCCCTCACAAGCCCCCAGCCAACCCAGCCTGCAACCCAGGCATGTGCCCAGACCAAGAATTGAACCAGGACCTGAACCAGGACCTTTCCTTTTGCGGAATCACACCCAACCCACTTAACCACACCAGTCAGGACACTATTGGCAAAATTTTTGGGAATTGTATTAGGAAAAAGGGGTTTTAGTAAGGTAAGATGTCATAACATAAGAATTAGATGGCAGCCTAAGTAGTATTCTACTTATTTGGAGAAGAGATGGATTATTTAATAGATGCTGCTTGAAGAATTGACACTTGTGTAATGATGTAGTTAAAAAAAAAAAGGGCTCTGGCCTATATTATTTACCAAAATAAGTTTCAGACTTAACAGTAATTTTGGAGAAACTGAAAGAAAATAGAGATAATTGCTTAATGTGCCTCAAATGAGAAAGACCTTTTTATATGTAATCTGAAAAAGTAAACAGTAAAGATTATTACTGTGTAAAAATTGAAGTCTTATTTAATAAATACATTAAACACTGAGTAGACAAATGTCCACTTGGGAAAACTAAAAAATGGTAAAATATCAGTGTGATTAAGAACCCTTAAAAATTAGACCGTCTTTTCTCTGCCATCTTAAAATTGGAAATGGTTAAAGTATATTAAAAGAGAATTTATACTGTAAATATATCAGTGTGACTTAAAATTGTTGTATTAGAGAATGCTAGGTTGATTCAGAGGTAATTATTTTACCTATAAAATTAATAATTGAAGAAATGGAAAAAATCAATTTTGAAAAATATATACCTGATTTAGACATTGAAATACTGAGTAGGGAAGTAAGTTGATAGAAACTTTATGGAGAATTGGTAATATAGCAAAAACCTCAAATTTTTATATTCTTTGCACTAATTATTGAAGTTTTAGGAATTTATCATAAGGATATAATCCACGGGTAAACGAAGTGATCTGTTTCAATAAATACTGAATATGTATGACTTGTCAGATAATGTTCTTGGTTACATTGTAGTTATCAAGCCACAGGGGCCCTATCCTAGTGGAGCATACAGTTTTGAGGGATAGACAAACTCATAAAACAAACACAAATAATTATGACTTGTATAAATACAATGAAGGAAATAAATAGGGTTTTGTGATAATGATGTTCTACTTCAGTCATGAAGGTAGTGGGGAGCTGCTGTTCAGAACCCTCTAAAGTGCTGCCATGCTGCTGTGTTGCCTTGTTAAAAGAGCATTTTTAGAAGCGTTTGGTCATAACCTCACTGATGTTGCTTTGACTTAATTTAGTTAATTCTTAGGCAAGCACATGCATCGGTTGTTTGAACTACAGTCCTTCCTATACTGAGTAGGTCTATTAGGAAAACAACCTATCATCATTAGAGGAAAACCAACCTCTCTCCTGAAGGTCTAAACCCAGCTCTATTAGTGTATGAATGGTCCAATGATAGGTGAATTCTTTTTCATGGTATCTTTTCTGATACCTTCTACTTAAAACTAAAAGGGTGAAAAGGATCGAAAGGCCCTGCTTTTAAAAAAAAAAAATTAAGATTATTATTTTTAGAGAAAGGGGAAGGGAGATAGGCAGAGAGGGAGAGGAACATCAATGTATGGTTGCCTTTCACCTGCCTCCAGCTGGGGACCTGGCTGGAGACCTGGCTTGCAACCTGGTTATGTGCCCTGGCTGGGAATCAAACCAGTGACCTTTGGGTTCACAGGATGGCGCCTTATCTACTCTGCCACCAGCCAGGGCTAAGACCCTGCTTTTTGAGGGTCTGTATTTCCACTGAAAAATCTAGATAAAGTGATTTTTTTCCCTGTCTAACTGGTTTTCTTTCTTTAACTAGCTTGACTTAGGGTACCTGCACTATGCTTGTGACAGGTGGACCCAACCCTGCCTCTTTAAGGTGTAGAGAGGAGGTTGAGAGAGAGGGAGTGGCACTGGGGACCTCCCACTTCACTTTGCCAGCTAGAATCATGCTCAACAGGATCATCTTTGTCAGCTGATTCTTTCCAAGTCAGTGTCCCTTTCACTGTTGTGGTTTCACTAGAATAGTGATAATCTATTTTGTTTTTTCATGTGTGTTTCACATATGATGATGAAGCATTTGTTTACCTTAGGAGAATTATAGCTTACCATTTATTTGCCTTCACTGAATTTCTTCAGTCTGATGTTGAATGCACTGGGCAAAAATCAGATCATACCACATCAGTACTCACTGTTTGCCTTTGTTTAAAGTCAGACTTCTCAGAGCTATTTCATCTGGAGAAACGCATTGCAAAGTACAATAAAAGCTGTTGAAGTATTTAAAATGTTAAGCAAAGGCGTAAAGTGGCTTGTCTTATGTTTCAAAATGTATGTAACATTACCTCATTGTGTCGCTGCATTCTGGACTTTGGAGATTATGTAATAAAAGAGCCAGGGTGTGGACTTGCCTTATTGCCAGAATTAATTTTTTATTTCTGCCTTTTTAATTCTTTGAGTATAATACTCTGATCTGTAGAGAGACTAGTACCTGGATCAGGGACTTAATAGATCTGAAGTACCTGCTTGTTCTTCCCAGTAAAGGCTTTCAGGTGCTAGAAGAGAGGTTTCTGGTATCCACCCCTTCCCTGAAAAGTGTTGGTTTACTTATGTGTAAAGTGAGTGATACCACATGACTTCCAAGGTTTCTGCTGGCATACTTAATTTCTGATACTGTTTTATGTTGCTGCTACACTTAAATTTGTTTTTGTTTTATGATGAGAATTATAAAACTATGGAATCATGGCTTTTAGAACATGCATGCATTTTTACAGTCAATTTCTTTTACCTTTTAAGTGAACAAAGATGAAAAATATTAATAGTAACCTCATTAGCACAGATTTTTAGTTCTTGTGAAAATTTTCCAGGATTCAAAATATGAAAAATAAAAAACTTTCAATGTTTTTTAGAAGTCAATGAAAGGATTCTATTTTGCGAAGCTGTACTATGAAGCTAAAGAATATGATCTTGCTAAAAAGTAAGTACTAAACTATAAATATGCTTTAGTTTTCTAAAATCAGTGCCTTTGCATTATCTCATGTTCTTCACCAAAATGGGTAAATGATTGTTGTTTTTAGCAGTTCTTCCTAAGTATGTATTGGAAATAAAGAATTCATCACTAGGACTGATATTAAGAACTAGACCGAATTCCATGGAGCTTAAGCCTAGAATATTTTCTGCATACCTGCCTAAGGCAAGAAATTGTTTGGCTTAGAACACTTTTTCTAAAGGTTGTCCTGTGTTAGAATAAAAGACAGCCATGCCTATATCTTAGTTTCTTCCTGGTAATGTATCTGGTATTTTACATTAATCAGCTGGAAAATAGCAATGAGTACAAAATTAAACTGGTTTCTAGGCAGGAGGATAGCTAGTATAAATTATAAATGATTTTTAGTTGACTCAACAGGTGCCAATGAGGCTTTGCCTCATCTTTGGACCAAGAGGACTGGTGTTCTGATTTCCTGATTTGAAGTAGCTTAAAGCAGGAAATGAGGAGGGAGGCAGTCTATTAAAGGCATTGAAGGGAAAACGGAAAATGCTAATAAAGTGAAAGCATTTTTATTTAGTAACAGCCTTTGGGGCTGTAAACTCTTATTCCTTATTAATGTGACACTTCTTCCTTTCAGTGTTGGTCTGTGGTCTAATTTCTCTTACGATGTGACTCACTGAGCCTAGAAGGTGCTTACCTATTTTTAGTTGCTACTCGATTTAACAGATGAAAATTACCTGCATTTAGTACTGTATTTATTTTACTGTTATATATTATTTTCCTGTTTAAAAAGTAAATACACTCTCTTAGTTGTTATTTGGGAAATTGTTCCTCTTTTTGTATTATGATGGCCTTAAAATACTGCCATTACCTTCCAATTTCTATGCAACCTCTTTAGTGCTATACCAAAATGTAATCAGAAAGAAAAAGCAAGTTATGTATTTATTTCTTATATATGGGTAGCACTGGAAAAGACATTTGGTAAATGTAGTAGCATTTAGTGGTAATAGTATGTTATCAACTTTGTATGTGTGTTTGTGTGTATTATCCATTTGTTTTTATGAGTACTTCCAGTTACTGGCATATTTTAGTTTGAACAGTGGTAGTCAATAATTATGAGGAGGGACTCCCTACCAAATCAGATTTATCTTCTGTAGGGTGAGCCTCTTGTAGTTCAGGCTTTGCCCCACTAGGTGAGTGTTCTAGGAATCCATCTTACCAGTGTAGCAGCTGATGTGGTTGTGAGAGGATGCCTGTGGCTTCGGTGACTTTTCTTTTTTAAGACTTTTGGTGTGTTTGCCCATTTCATGATGGGTAATTTATAAGTGTAGCTGCCCACAGAGCCCTTGCTCTACCCTCCTTATTCACCTTGTTTTGTTTCCCCGGATGAAAAAAATCTTCAAAGGGAAAATTTTGCCATTTGGGAGAGGTGAAACAAAAAATAGCAGAAGTACTGAAAGGCCTCAAACTTGAGCAGTGGAAAAAAGTCTTGATAGGTGTATTGTATCAGTTGGAGAGTACTTTGAAGGTGACTGAAGTTTAAACATGTAAGAATACTCAATTTTTTATTATAAATACTTTTTTTGAGGTTCGTCTTTTTAATGAGTTGAGTGGTTGCTTTGGTTAAAGAAGTACTCCAGTTATTTAAATGTAATTCTAAATGTGATTACTAAAGATTACTTATTTTTATATTATTGTTTTTAAATAGGTACATATCTACATATATTAATGTGCAAGAAAGGGACCCCAAAGCTCACAGGTTTCTTGGTCTTCTTTATGAAGTGGAGGAAAATATAGACAAAGCAGTTGAATGTTACAAGGTAAACTCTGTAAGATTAAAATTTACGCTTTGCACAGCCAAACCCACAGTGCCCAGAATAATTTATGTAATAAGTAATTCAAATATATATTATGGATATCATGAAAACAAGCATTGGTATCGCAGTACTGTTGAGTGATACAGCTTGAAACTGATTTTAAATAATTTGGCCCAAAGTACACAGTAGTTTATAGTTAAAAGGTTAGCATATTTTTTTTTGGTTAGCACTTTTAAAAGAGGGGTAACACAGTTTAACATGGTCAGAAATGCTGTTCTTATGTGTGTGGTTTTCTTTTTCTTTTTTCTTCCTGGCATTTACCTAATAAAATGTAATTTTTATTCAGTTAATCTTAAAAATATTTTAGGACACTTTTAAATTTATTTTTAACAACTGTCAAATGGCATGTTATTTAGGAATTGAGTTTTTAATGTTTATATATGAGTGTATGTACTATAAGAATCATATTAATTATTTATTTTCTGATATCAGCGTTCAGTGGAATTAAACCCTACACAAAAAGATCTTGTTTTGAAGATTGCAGAACTGCTTTGTAAAAATGATATTACTGATGGAAGAGCAAAATATTGGGTTGAAAGAGCAGCTAAACTTTTCCCAGGAAGTCCTTCAATTTATAAACTAAAGGTAAAAAACTGAATAAAACATAGTAGAAGCAGTTGGGGAACACTTAAGATACAACCATTTCTGGTATTTGTAATTTAAATAACTTTTCAGTAGCAAACTTACTAAACAAGTATATGTGTAGGTAATGGACGAAGGTGGTCAAAAGATCCAAACTGCTGGTTATAAGCTAATGACAATACTGTATTGTATATTTAAAGGTTGATAAGGAGTAGCTATTAAAAATTCCCATCATAAGAACAACTAATTTGTAACCCTGGATGATGTTATTAACTAAACTTACTGTGGAAATCATTTTGTAGCGTATGCATATGTCAAATTTTTATGTTGTACACCTTAAACTAATACAATGTCATATGTCAATAATATCTAATGTTTTGAAGTGTTGATTTTAGTGAGAGAGAGAAATATCGACTTTATTGTTCCACTTTTTACACATTCATTGATTGTTATTGTATGTGTCCTGGCCCAAGATCAAACCCACAACCTCAGCATATCAGGATGATGCCCCAACTAACTGAGCCACCCCACAAGGGCTCTTCTTAAAATTGTATTTGATTTAATTTTTTAAATTTATTGATTTTGAGAGAGAAAAAAAGGAAAGAGAAAGGGAGTGAGGGAAGAAGGAAGGACAAAAGGGAGGAAGAAAGGGAGAGAAAGTGAGAGAAAATATCTATTAAAAAAGAATGAAAGAATGGGAATCCCTGGCCAGGTAGTTAAGTTGGATAGCATCATCTGGATATACCAAGGTTGAAGGTTCTGGTGGCACATAGGAGTCACCACTGATGAAACAACACATCGATGCCCCCCTCCCCCTCTTCTTCTCTCTCCCCCTCCTTTCCTCTCCATCTCTTTCCCTCTACCCTCCCTTTCCCCATCTCCCTTCATTTTTTCCTCTTTCCCTCTCCCTTTCTCTCTCTGAAATTAATTTAAGAATTAAAAAAAAAAGAATGGCAAAATAAACTTTTTCTTTAAAACTTTTCTGAGCACATGTTGTTGTATTAGCCTATTATGGTTTGCAAATGGTATCTCATTTACCATTATGGAGTGATTAATATTTTAGGAACTTTATCGTTTCTCCAAGATATTATAGGTAATTACTAAAACTGATAGAAGTTGTTGATAATATATTAATCAATTCTGATTGTTACTCTGTTTTTTGATTGTTACTTTTTACTGACTAAAATTACTGGTTTATGATTTACTAAGTAACCTTTTTGGACATAGTCTTTCCAAATGTGCTAGGTAAATGGACTTTTAATTGTGTGTTGTTTTAAAAAATCATCTGCTCCATTATACATTTCTGATTGATTTTTAAAACTTCTTATTTTGAAATAATTGTAGATTTTTCATAGGAAGTTGCAAAGATTATACAGAGAGGTCCTGTGTATAGTTCATTCAACTTTCTCCAGTGATTACATCTTATGTAACTATATTACAATATCAGAACCAGGACCACTGAAGTCATACAAACCTATTCCATCACCACAAAGATCTTATAATGCTACCACCTTTTATAGTAATATCCACCCCCTCCTTCCTATCATCCTTAATCTCTGACAACTCTTTAATTTGTTTTCCATCTTCTAAAAAAAGTCCTTGCCCAAGATCGTGGTTATTGATTTTAGAAAGAGAGAGACAGAAGAAAGAGAAAAAAAAATTGATTGATTGGTTGGCTCTTGCATGTGCCCTGACTGGAGATTGAATCAGAAACCTACATATATGCCCTGACCTCAGGAATCAAACCCACAACTTTTTGACATATGGTACAATGCTCAAACCTTCTAAGCCACCTATCTGGCCAGGGCTGTTAACTATATTTATAATTTTGTAATTTCAACCCTACTTGAGGTTGGCATTTTTCCTATTCAGCATCATGCCCTTGAGATCCATCTAAGTTGTGTGTATCAATAGTTTGTTTCTTTTATTGTTGAGTAATAGTATGTGATATGGGATACGTTCTACAGTTTTAACAATTTACTTTTGAGGGATGTTTTGGTGGTTTCCTATTTTGACTATTGTAATTCTGTTACGGATAATTACAGATTTAAAAATCTGATTATTTAAAAAATCTGTATAAAAGTAACATTAAAGTTCTTTTAATTGGTTTTGGTGAGAAGCAAATGTTAGATCTGAGTATGTAGGTTTCTTTACCTTATTATCTTTGTGTTATGCCTCAAATATAATACCCTTATTGGCCACAACATTTCAGTCCATTTGGTTACAGTGACATTAAGGAATATACATAGAGTTGGCCAAAAATTACTTCTTTTCGGTAAGATAGCTCTTGCAGTGCTTAGTGGTCTTTAATGTCATTTGAAACAATTTTGTTAGATTGTATTATGGCGTCTATTGTATCGGTGTGCATTAAAAAAAAAACAAAACATCAAAACTGGTGAAGTTTTGTGTAGCCATTTTAACATTGAAGATGGAAGAAGATAAGCATTAGTTTTGGCATATTCTATATTATTTCAAGAAAGGTAAAAAAATGAAACAAACTCAGAGGTGTGCGGTGTATGGAGAAGGTGCTATTGACTGATCCCCTGTGTCAGAAGTGGTTTGCGAAATTTCATGCTAGAGATTTCTCGCTGGATGATACTCCATGGTCAGGTAGACCAATTGAAGTTGATGGTAATCAGATTGAGACATTAATTGAGATCAATCAGTGTTCTACCATGTGAAAGATAGCCAACATACTCAAGATATCCAAATCAGTAAAGTTATTGGTAAAAATGAAAATGTGTCTTATTTTATGGTAAAAAACAGGGACTTTTTGGCCAACCCAATATAATGGTAGGAGGTTATTTTTCTGGCATTGTAACAAAAGTTAGAGATTTCTGAAGCATTCTGATTACCTATAATAACTCTTTTTTTTTTTTTTTTTTTTTTAAATATTTTATTTCATTATTTTTTAGAAAGAGGGGAAGGGAGAGAGGCAGAGAGGGAGAGAGGCATCAATGTATGGTTGCCATTCACCTGCCTCCAGCCACAGACCTGACTGGAGACCTGGTTTGCAACCTGGTTATGTGCCTTGGCTGGGGAATCGAACCTACGACTTTTGGGTTCGTAGGCCAGCACCTATAATAACTCTTTAAACAAACTGTTTAAGGCTAAAACTTCCTTATATGTAACTGATTAGCAAAGTAATTGTTTTTTAAAATTTAAGGCTTAATGGGAGTAGTTTTTTTTGTCATTTATTTAATGAATAAAAATATTGGTATGAGAACTTGAGTATGAAGAGCATTTTTGAAAAGCATTCATAATGATGTTGATCTTTTACGATTGAAATCTAGGGCTTTTTGCAAGTATAGAAATGCCAAGTGTAAGTTTATAGAAATGATCCAGAAAGAGTAGAATGATTGGTAAAGGAAAGAGCAGTGAAAACAGAGCTCTAATGAAGAGCTTGGTCTTTGCTAGGTGAAGGAAGCAGGGAGGAGATAAATATAAGTAGATATGGCAGAATAGAATTTACATATGACTTCCGTCTTTTCAGTGAAGGATGAATTTTGATTCTAAATTGAAAGTGAGGGTTGAAGGAAAGTGGGAAATTTGAGGAAAGAGGAGTCTGAAGTGATGTGTTCAGGGAATGGAGAAAGTAAGTGTATTAGAGATAAAGTAGGATTTTTGTTCTAGATACTACCAGTTTAGAAGTTGGAGATTATGAAAGTAAATCTTTTAGCTTGCTTGTGATTTCCCAAACTTCCAAATAGTGTACCCTTAATTGAATAGTTGTTATTGTATAAGTACAGAGAAAACAGATGGTAGGGTTCTTCTAAGGAATGATAGATGGAATTAATTGAGGGAATGTAATACGCAAGTAGTAATTCCAGATATTGGGGATTATAGCATTTTAGCTTATCAGAAAAGGAATGTGTGTATATGTTTTATGGAAGATTAAAACTTGGGTCCTGACCTGCATGGCTTGTTTGGGCATTGCTCCACAAACTGAAAGGTTGCTGGTTTGGTTCCCAGTCAGGGCACATGCTTGGGTTGCTGGCCTGGTCCCTAGACGAGGTGTGTGTGAGGGGCAAGCAATTTCTGTATTTTTCTCATACTGATATTTCTATTCCTTTCTTTCTCCCTCCTTTCCCCTCTCTCTAAAAATAAATAAAATCTTTAAAAGAAAGAAAATTTAAACTTGATGATATCAGTGTATTGAATGGTGGAGCCATTCATGTGGTAGATGTAAATAAATATATGTGGCCTTGAGGATATATAAGCCCCTAGCGAGGTGGAAGAGTAAGAGGGTTTTGGTGATCTGAGTGGTATGATCAAATATATACTTTGAAGACTGTTGTCAGTGTCAAGTGGATGACAGGCTGTAGTTGTAGAACAATGCAATGGATATTAGGTAATTAAAGAACTGAGTAGCCAGGGAATTACATACCTTGTACCTCTGTCAGTTGGTAATATCAGTGATAGTTAAGAATGAAGGAGAAGTGTTTCATTCCAGTTGTTAATGAGGAGGAATGGATGGAGTACCTGGATAGCATGTCCTTTAGAGAGCAGGGTTATAAACATATGTGGGGAGATATGATTTGAAAGTGACATTGGAAGTGAGTAGATCACAAACCTCACTTCTCTATTTGTATGTAGATTGGCAGAGAAAAATTTACCATGGTAAAAAGGTGATGGGGACTATCTGAAGCTATGCTCCATTTAGGTAAAACTAGAGGGTGAAGACACTGAAAAGTTGGCAGAACAGTAGGATCTCCACTGTTAAGAGCATGGTGGGTAAGAAGTTGAGCCATTTAGGGATATACAGAGCAGTGTGAGGATTAATGGGGCATCTAGGTTGCTGGTGGTGACTGGGAATATAAGTATTTGGGCTAGTAGTCTTTGCATTCCATGAGTTGACATGGACAACTGCTGCTGCTACATAATTTTAGGTGTTTCCACCTATGTTTCCTGAGGTTTAGCTTCAACGCTCTGAAGAGGCTAATGCAGTATGTAGTAGTTCTGGTGGTGATTTACTACAGTGGAATGGTTGGTGCTCATAGGAACCATGATGTGTTTAAAATTACGGAGACATTTTTCTAAATTAACAATTTTTTCTTTAAATAGGAACAGCTTTTAGATTGTAAAGGTGAAGATGGATGGAATAAACTTTTTGACTTGATTCAGTCAGAACTTTATGCAAGGCCTGATGATGTCTATGTGAACATTCGACTAGTAGAGCTGTATCGTTCAAATGAAAGATTGAAGGATGCTGTGGCCCACTGCCGTGAGGCGGAGAGAAACATAGCTTTGCATTCAAGTTTAGAATGGAATTTGTGTGTTATACAGACCCTTAAGGTAGGTAAAAACTGTTGTGTCTCTATACTTCTGTATAGATGATTACCATAAATCCCTTTATATTTAAGCATTGTCCCCCAAGACTTAAATTTCTTTTATTTATGTACAGCAACTCTGAAATGAAATTTTTATTAGGTCGATTTCAATTTATAGTTGTATTTTGAAGGGAGAAATTTGACATATTTTTGGTGTTTTTATAAGGCTGATGTAAAAATACAATTTTACAAATATAGGAAAGGACAAAAGTGTTTGTAGACATAAACTGATAACTTTTGTAACAACTTGATAAGGTTTTTAACTTTGTTTTCTTTCTGCAAAATAGGAATATCTGCAATCTTTACAGTGTTCAGAGTCTGATAAAAGTAACTGGCGAGTCGCCAGTAAAGACTTACTTCTGGCCTATGCTAACCTTATGCATCTTACACTCTCCACCCGAGATATGCAAGAAAGCAGAGAATTATTGGAAAGGTACATGGACTTCAGGAGAGTACTTCATTGTAAATTACAGATTTTCTTTTTGTAGTAACCTGGTTTATTGGTCTAAACACTTTACTACATCTTTTTATATTGTACCCATGGGTAATAGCTTATATAATGAGCCACTTGGAAGGAAATGTTTTTTGTGGGGAATATTATAAATGATTTTGAATGACTTAGATTTTTAGAGAACTATGTAATTATGCAGGCTCAATTAAGTTATTGTTAATAATTAGTTTTGACATGCTTCACAAGGAGTCAAGCCTGAAAATGAATGTTCTGCTATTTCATATTTTATTTCCAAAAATGATGTATTCTTGAGACAAAATTAGAGAATAGACTTCCTTAGTTAGATGTTCTAGTATAAGCAAGTGACATGACTAGTATTTAGAAAACATTGTTTTAGTTTAGGAACAAGATAAAATGGATGATTTTTCTATTTTCCTAAATTTAATTTTAAGGCTAATTGAAAAGAAACATCACTTGGATTTGCATTCTAATGTTAGTTTAGAGCAGAGTTTGAATAGGACCTATAGGTCAAATATGAGTCACTGCCTGATTTTGTAATTGAAGTTTCATTGGAATATAGCCTTACCTCTTTGTTGTGTTATTATCTATGGCTGCTTATACCTCAGTGGTGGAGTTGAACAGTTGTGATAGAGATTGTATACCTGCATAGCCCAATTAGTCTGTGGCCCTTTTTGAAAAAGCTTACCAGTCCCTGGTATAGACTATTCATTATTTGAAAAGTAATTCTTTTTTTTCTTCTGGCATGTAGAAAAAAGTTCTTTTCACTGGGGTGTAGGGAGGTAGGTAGTTTTCTTGAAGTACTTAGTGTTCTAATATGACAGTGTAAGGGTAGTATCCCGAAACACTAATGGGAATTTTTAGATAATTTTAGAAAACATTTAGGAAGTTTTCTTTAGTGTGGCTTATATACTCAGAAAATTTTGCTCACATGAGAAAATTAGGGTAAAAATGTAGTATTGTAAAAAATAATTTTAACTTCATGGATCCCCTAAAGAGGTTTTGAGAGCCTTTAGGAGTCTCTAGAACTGACTTATTGGAAGAACTAATCTACTGCTCAGATTTCTTATTATAATCTACTTTAAAATCACATTTTACACTTTTCTTAGAAAATGAAGGTTTTGAGGGCCATTTGGATTTAAAAGAACTAATTATAATTAGTACCAAGATTATAAATAATAGAAGTGCAATTTATTTAACTCGTTACCTATATGGTAGGAAGAGCAGTTACGATATTGACAACTGAAATATCTTATTAATTATTTACTTAAAATTTGAATAAGGCATGTCTAATTTGAGAAATTTCAACTTTGAAATTATCGCGATGAAACTAGACAATAGTTTCACAGTTTCATTCAGGTAAATTATGAAGCATATACTATAACCAGTAGTCTTATTCGATTTGTATATTTTCTGTGATTGGAGGGCTCGACCTAACTTTTGTAATAAGGCATTTAAAAAATTTATTTAAAAATTGAAAAACATTTTTATTGTTATATTACATCCATCCCCTTTTCACTCCCCTCTGTCCCCTTCCCCACTAAAAATTTTAAAAAAATTAAAAAAATTATTTCCAGAGAGAGAGGCAGAGAGGGAGAGAAACATCCATGTATGGTTGTCTTTCACCTGACTCCAGCCATGGACCTGGCTGGAGGCCTGGCTTGAAACCTGGTTATGTGCCCTGGCTGGGAATCAAACCAGTGACCTTGGGGTTCACAGGCTGGCATCTTTCCACTGTACCACCAGCTAGGACTTAAGACATCATTTTAGAGGTTAAACTTGAAGTGTAGGGCATACAAATTCATAATTTATAAAATAGAAAATAATACAGATTTAAGAGTTTGAATATGAAAGATGAGGCTTGAATAAAGTTATTTCGAGTTATTTGGTTACTTATAATGCAACAAATTTAATACCTGTTTAATATTTTTAATATTACAGTTTTGATAGTGTCCTTCAGTCTGTGAAATCTTGTGTGGGTGGAAATGATGAACTCTCGGCTATTTTCTTAGAGATAAAAGGACACTTCTACATGCATGCTGGTTCTCTGCTTTTGAAAATGGGTCAACATAGTGACGTGCAATGGCGAGCTCTCTCTGAGCTGGCTGCATTGTGCTATCTCATAGCATTTCAGGTAAGCCTTTTCCAGTTTTGGATACAATTGACAATTGACAGTTTCACTGAGAGTGTTGTATTTCACATGGAAGTGCATTCTGGTATATAATGAAAATATGAATGAACCTATAGAATTAAAGTTGAAATGAAATAGTTAATTTGATTGTTGAAAAAATAACAAGATTTAAAACACTGGTGAGGCTGGTGAAACAGGTGCATTGATGCATTGATACATTGTTGGTTGCAGTCTACATCGCTGTGACTTATTGGGAGACCAGTTTTAAGAGTTTGATGTATTTACTGTGCCAGTTCTAGGAATTAGTAATAAGGAAATAATTTCAAATATGAATAAAACTTGAATAAAAAAAGATATGCATAACTTGGACAAAAGTCTTAAGTAAATTTTGAGTTATGATTGTGTAAGCTGTGATAGAAGAATGTGTTTACCTCAAACATTTTAACATGGTAATTGAAAAACATAAACAGATAATGTGTATACTACAATGAGTATATTACATAAAAGTACAGCAATATATTCATCTTTGGAAACAAAACCTTATACACAAAATGTGACATGAAAGAAATATGTCAGAATGTTAACCATTGTTTTTGGGGGATGAGGCGCTGTCTATTATGCCTTCCCCAGTCCATCTTTTATGTTATTTAATTATTTAATTTTATTTTAAAAGATTTTATTTATCACTTTTAGAAAGAGGGGGAGGGAGGGAGGCATAGAGGGAGAGAAACATCAATGTATGGTTGCCTTTCACCTGCCTCCAGCTGAGGACCTGGCTGGAGACCTGGTTTGCAACCTGGTTATGTGTCCTGGCTGGGAATCATCTTTTTTTAGTTTCAGTGTTTTCTTTAATGAGTTTGCATTAATTCTGAAATAAAAAGAAATAAAAGAAATATGCAGTATGCCAAAAAAAAAAGCATATAAACTTAGCTTATAAAAACTGTTAGCTTTACAGAGTGACCTTTTCCTTGATTGAAAGTAGAAGGTTTACTGTAGAGTTACTATTATAGGAGATCCCCTTTATAATTCGTATCTTTGAACAGACGTTGATACTCATCGCAGTGTTAAGTGCTACTATTTGTTCTCTGCAGAAGTGTTTAGGTTCATAAGGAATATATTTCTAGTGAAAATGAAGTTAATGTAGTTTGGTAATTTATATAAGCACTAAAATGCTCTTATGATTAAAATTTTTATTGATTCTCAAGTAGCTGACAGTTTTCTTATTTTTAATGAAAACTACAGTCTTAAAGTTTTTTAGTATGTGTTTGGTAAAGTTAAGACAGTCAATTGTTTTAAACATTGGCCTTTTTAAATAGTGAAAAACTAAATTGTTCTCTTAATCTTTTCAGCCAACTCCTCTTTCCTAGGAGACTACCACTGTTAACAGTTTGATGGTATTCAGAACTTTTTTGCATATGCATACATATAATATACCCTTTCCTCACTTTTAAAAACTTTTGCCTCAGTGGAGATGTGCTTCATCTACTGTTGAAAAACCTTTTCTGTGTTTTTCCATTGTTCTGTTTCAGCACGTGGATACTTACCTCAGTGTCTCTCTTATAACCTGTGATGTGTTTCCATTGAATGTAACGGAAGTCTTTTGGGTTTTTACATTATCTTTTGTTGTAAAAGCTGACTTATCAAGTGATGAGTATGTGAGGGAAGTATGGATTGGCATAGAGGTCCTTATGGAATCATACCAGGCTAACTTCTTTAATGGAAGAGTTTCCAGACTCTTGATCAAGGGAGAGCTGTGGTTCTAGTAAGCATATCTGCATTTCAGTAAGCATATCAAAATCTCTCTTGAAACCTTTTATTAAGATAAGGAAATTCTGACTTGAGATAATGTGACTGAGTGGATTAATAACTAATGACTGGTCACAAATAATAGCTGTTGAATAGTTTTGTAAAAGAGGCCAGGTTTATGAGTTTTTTGCTCTTCAACAGTTAAAGATGACAAAGTTTGGCATCAGATTTAGGGAAACTTGTGGGGAAGAGTACTGTGAAAATACCTTTATACCTCTTACTTAGCCATTTACTTCTCTTTCCTAAAGGAACTAATGTTAGTAATTTGTTGTTTTCAAGAAAATTTTTATACATAGACGAGCACACACACACAATACATGTACTCTTACTCCCCTTAAAAATGCAGATAGAAAATACTCTGTACATTCTGTTTATTTTGCTTTATGAAATACATCTTGGTGATAGTTCTGTATCAATATAGAAAGCATAGCATGAATAGTGCATCCTCATTTGTTTTGATGATTGCATATTATTTCATTCTTTGGGTATACGATAGTTTTGGGGGAGGTTTTAAACAAGTGCCCTAAAACCAAGACGTTAGGTTACTTTTGCTTTTTTGCTGTGCTACTTCACATGATTTTATAGTGACAAACCTGTGCCATTTCACATGTGAAAATTCATGGGTAGAATTTCTGAAAGAAGATTTGAAGGATCAAAGTGATTCTATGCACTTATAATTTGTAGAGCTATTGCCAAAATTCTAGCATCACTGAGGTATGTACCAAATTACATTACCTCTGCCGATTAAGAAAGTCATGACAAATTAACAGTTGATACCCCTTGCTGTACTTACATGGTTACTTGTAGGGATATCTTCAGTCATTGCCTATGACTTTTTTTAGCAATGGATATTCACTATATTTCAAGATAGCCTTTTGCGTTTTTGGATAATTTGGTTCTTGGTGCTTTCTTATATGGAGTAAAAATGTTTTTCAAGCTGCTACCCTTTGAGATTTTTTCTTTTGATGCTATTAAAAATATCTAATCCTTCTTTTACAAGGTTGTTTTTTTTCTTGTTTATTATGGTTGTCACAGTTTGTCCCCTTTTGCCCTTCTCCACCCAGCCTACCCCTCCCCACCTCCAGTCAGTCCTCACACCGTTGTCCATGTCCAGGAGTCATTCATACCTATTCTTTGACTAATTTCTTCCCCTTCTTTCCATCATTTCCCTACTTCCCAAGGTAATTTCTTAATATCTGAAGGCAGCATAGTGTATTTTTTTTTCACTATTCTACTTTTTCATTAATCTTTCAGGTCTTCTACATAGGATGTGGCTTGGAGTCCTTTTACTCTTGTTGTCCCAGTTTATCTCATTGGAATCCCAAATTATCCATGCTCTTAGAATATGCTGTTCAGTATGGTACTTTCGAGTATGATTCCAATGCAGAGTAAAGTAGGGCTGTCATCTCTGTTGCTTTGGTCCTGTTTCTTCAGGGTAGAAAATTTCTCTTAACTAAATACTTTATTTCCCCAAATGCCATTGGCGTTACTAAGTAATTTCTCAGAAGTGCTCTTTGAAGGCATCTTTTCTAGATTATCTAAATTCTTCGGAACCTAGTTTTTTGCAGTTGGCTTCTCAACTCAGTTTAACCACTGGTTAACTGTTTATACATTACCAAAAAATGCATAATGTAACCAAAAGGACCATCTTAATTTTAGAAATAAGGGATCACTAAATTAAAATTTTTGTTTATAAAATTACCAGGTTCCAAGACCAAAGATTAAATTATTAAAAGGAGAAAGTGGACAAAATTTGCTGGAAACGATGGCCTGTGATCGTCTGAGCCAATCAGGTAAAAGCAATGTTTAACTGGTTTTATTTTAAAAAGAGAAAAGGAAAATTCCTCTGTTAGAATACATTTTATGATAATATCCTTTGTTTGTCCAGGAGAGAATTTGTCATAATCACATGTTTTGCTTTGCCATATTTGATGAGGGCAAGAGATTTGGAAAGAATCTGAAGAAATGGTATAATCTGAAAAAGGGACTAATATTTGATACTGTGTGTTCCCAGATGGGGAAACTCCTTGATCTTTCCTTTATATAGCCCCATGACCCTGCATCCTGAATATTTTAAAGCAGTTTTTATAGTATGAATAAATACTGAGTTATGAACCATTTAACATTAATTGCTTGTAAGACACTTATGGAGGATACAGTGATGAGAAAGATAAGAGATCTCTCTCTTAAGGAACTAACATAATAAGGAAGACAAAAGATTATACTCACATTCTGTTAGCCAATTGGAATTTGTAGATTTATTCCCAGCTTTGACTATTTGGGATGGATCCTAAATGTCTGTTCTATGTTACCTGGTTTTGCTAAGGCAAAAACTTAGTTATTCATGTATCTAGTCAATCAAGCAGTGAACTGAATGCTCTCTCTAAGAAGCAGGGTTTTTTGTTTTTGTTTTTATCTGCACCTAAGGACATGCTCATTGATTTTAAAGTGAGGGGAAAGGAGGGAGAAAAAGAGGGAGAGAAACGTCAATTAATTACCTCTCATATGTGTCTTGAATGGGGACTGAACCCACAGCCTAGGGATGTGCCCTGATCGGAAATCAAACCCATGGTGTTTGTTTCAGTTTATGGAAGACACTCCAACCAAGCCATGATGGCAAGTGCTAGGAAGCAGTTTTGACATAAATTGAATGAACTTTGTAAGGAAGAAGAAATAGTATTAAGTCAGAGTTTCTATAAGTTTCAGCTTATGAAAGACACTCCAACCAAGCCACGATGGCGAGTGCTAGGAATCAGTTTTGACATAAATTGAATGAACTTTGTAAAGATGAAGAAATAGTATTAAGTCAGAGTTTCTATAAGCTTTGGTCTGTAGTTAGCTCATTGTTCTAAACTTACACATTGCTCTTCTACAATATTTTACAATATACTTTTTTATGTAAGGTAAACTTTAAGTTCTTAAGTAACTTTCCATCTTTTCTCTGAATATTTCCCTTCTACCCTCGCAGGGCTATCATAGGTGCCTTTGCTGGGTGTCATAGTTTGTAAAATGAACTGTGTTTTAATGCCTTGGATCTGGGCATTTCTGAGCATTTCTGCAAACTTTTGGAGAAATAGTAGTCTGGTGGTAATCAAACCTGACTGACCAGAGTTACTCCAAAGAGTATTTTTTGTTTTTGTTTTAAAACAGTTTAATTGAGATAAAATTAACATACTGTGGGATTTACCCATTTACATTTTAGTTGTTTGTAGTATGTTCACAGAATTGTACAACCTTTACCACAATCAGTTTAAGAGCATTTTCATCACCTTATAATGAAACCTCATACCCATTAGCAGTCATGTCTAATTTTCCCCTAAATCTCCTAGTCCTAAGTAATCACCAATTTTCTGTCTTTATGGATATTTCTATATGGATATTTCATAAATTGAATCATACAATATGTGGTCTTTTGTGACTGACTCCTTTCGCTTAGAATAGTATTTCAGGGTTCATTATGTTGTAGCATGTCCTAGGACTTTACCCAAGGAGTGTTTTTGAAATAAATCATTCATTTCAAACCTGTAGAATCATAATCTCGGGGAATGGGGCCTGGAAATAAATATATTTTCAAAGAGTTCTTAAAGAATTCTCACCAGCCAGCATTAGAAATTGGGTGTATCACATCAGTGAATTTCTGCTTGGCCCTGCTGTCTTGTGGCCACTTTCAAATCCCAAACTTTTCCCATTTAAAATGTAAATATTTTTGCTATTTTTACACATTTCTATCTTCTTTTTTCTTTCTTTTTACTGTAACATGTAGATAAAGATACTGTTACACTTATTGACTATATATTTTTTTACATACGCACCCTTTTTATTGCCCAGATGTAGTGGTTGGGTTGGATGGTTTTGTTTCAGATAATTATTATTTTCCCCTTACCATATGTGAAAAAACTATTGAGAGATACGAGTACAAACAATCTGTATATTCAAAATAATGGAAATAATTTGTTTTTCAGGGCACATGCTACTAAACCTAAGTCGTGACAAGCAAGAATTTTTAAAAGAGGTTGTAGAATCCTTTGCCAATAAAAGTGGGCAATCTACATTGTATGATGCTCTGTTTTCTAGTCAGTCACCTAGGGATAGCTCTTTCCTTGGTAGTGATGATATTGGAAACATTGATGTACAAGTACCAGAACCTGATGATTTGGCTAGATATGATGCTGGTAAGTTGAAAATTTTTTTTTTTTTATTGTTGTTTTATTACCTCCATTGCCTTTTTTGCAGTTGAATCTTTTAAAGAAAGCATTTTACATCTTAATCCTTTTATATTAGGAGAAAAATACAGCAGAAGGGGAAATAAATTGCCTGTAATCTACCCAGAAGTAATGACTTAAGATTTTCCTGTGTCCCTTTCAGGTTTTTTGTGGGGAGGGGTGGTGGTGGTATAAGAGGTTAGTAGTGGGTTGTAGTGGCATATGTTTTTCTTCTGAATTATTGTTATACTGTATATATGATTTTTCTTTTAGCAGTTTTCTCCCATCATATCTATCTCTGTAAATAATTACTTTCAATGGCAGATAACCTGTTCCATAAATTAGCCATAATTTGCCTGCCACTTTTTATTGTTGGGCATCCAAGTTGTTTCCAGTTTTTCACTATTAAAAATAATACTGTGATGAAAACTTTAACATAAGATGTCCCCATATCAAATTTTTCACTAAGTACCTAAAAGCAATTACTGGGACAAAGTCGATGAACACGTTCACTTCTCTTGCAAATTGCTGTATTGCCTAAAAGACTGTACCTCTTTAATGCTTCCAGAAGCTTGTAACTCCCAGGACTGAATATGTTCTAGAAGAAAAGTTATCTTTACTGTCCTAATTTAGTGGTTTCCCATTGTTTTAAGGACTCTTTGCTGAAAGGAAAATGCATTTTTTCAAGATTTCTTAATGGGTGATTAGTCCTTGTTAGATTTTATTTTATTGAGTTCTAGTGAGGTTTTCACCTTCCCTCAGATGGTCTTGAATTGTGTTCATCAACTGTTTTTAACATTCCTAGACATAAGGTATAAATACCTGTACTTTTATAAGAACATGAGACTGCTTATCTATCATAGAATTTCCTCCAGCTCTGATTATAAAAACTTAAGATACATTTAATATTAAGTCTATTGTTGGTGGGGTGACACAAAGTTTTCCAAGTCAGTGTTTTCCTTCTTTATTTCAGGTGCCATTCGAGCACATAATGGTAGCCTTCAGCACCTTACTTGGCTTGGCTTACAGTGGAATTTGTTGCCTACTTTACCTGCAATTCGAAAATGGCTAAAACAGCTCTTTCATCATTTGCCTCAGGAAACCTCAAGACTTGAAACAAATGCACCTGAGTCAATATGTATTTTAGATCTTGAAGTAAGCAAAGATTCTAGCAAATTAAGTATTTTGAGTTTTGTTTAATTTTTTTCTAACTTAAATTGATTTTTGTTTTAAACAAAATAGGTATTTCTACTTGGAGTAATATATACCAGCCACTTACAACTAAAGGAGAAATGTAGTTCTCACCATAACTTCTATCAGCCTATATGCTTGCCACTTACTGTGTGTAAACAGCTTTGTACAGAGAGACAAAAATCTTGGTGGGATGCAGTTTGTAATTTGATTCACAGAAAAGCAATGTAAGTAGTAAAGCAAAAATATTTTAACTTACTGTGTTGGTTTCTTAATTTAAAAACCTATTTAATTGAAAGACTTATTTCATAGGTATTTAATTTATTATAATGTGATGATTAGCAGACATGTAAGTGTTGAAATGCATGTTTACAAATCAATTTTATTAAATAAAACATTTTTTTAGCCCTGGAACCTCAGCAAAATTGAGACTTATAGTTCAGCATGACATAAATACTCTAAGGGGCCAGGAAAAACATGGCCTTCAACCTGCTCTACTTGTACATTGGGCAAGATATCTTCAGCAAACGGTGAGTTCATTGAAGTGTTAGCATTTTTAAGAGCATTACCTTATTTGATAAAAATAGTTACACTTTTTGTTGAAAGTGATTCATTTAGTTCTAAAACAGTAGCAGCTTACTCAGATTATTCTAGGTGAAATGGATTTTTAAAAATCTTGCCACATAGTAGTTAATATAGTTAACATACAAACACTCAGAGCAGTGCCTGGCATTATAGATCTTTCTAAATATTTGAGGTCTGTTCCTTGGCAAGATTAGGTGTAGATGTTTAGCTCTTTGACCAAATTGTGACATAGAATTGCAGATTTTTGATGTCTATAAAGTATTTTAAAGTTGGGTCTCGAATGATCACTGGTATTGAGGGGGTTGGTTATTCTAGTATTTGAAGAGTTGAGCATATGACTTGAGATTAGGTTTCGCCTTGATTTGAAACTTAACCAGTTCAGACCATTTATAATTTTAGATCTGATTAGTTCTGTTCCTTAAGCTGTATGCTTCTAACTTTCTATTTTAGGGTAGTGGTCTTAATTCTTTTTATGATCAGCGGGAATACATAGGCAGAAGTGTTCATTATTGGAAGAAGGTTTTGCCGTTATTAAAGATGATCAAAAAGAAGAGCAGTATTCCTGAACCTACTGACCCTCTGTTTAAACACTTTCATAGTGCAGACATCCAGGTAATGGAGGGTCCTGACCCTTGGTTACTTAACTGGGTAGGTGGATTTCCAGTATATAAACAAAGAAATGGAGGTATAGATAAATTGCTTAAATTAATTGCTCGACTATTTAATGGTAGTCCTGTTTAAATGTACCAGCTATTACAAATAAAGTATGGCATAATAGAGTACTGAGATGTTAATTTCATTATCAGAACATAAAAAATCTTCAGGAAATTGTTTGGGTTTAATATTTTGGGTTTTGAGGCAATTTGACTAAAAATTGCTTAAATGCATTTAGGTTTCTGAAATTGGTGAACATGAAGAAGAAGCACACATAACATTTGCTATATTGGATGCAGTTAATGGAAATACAGAAGATGCCATGATTACTTTTGAATCTATAAAAAATGTTGTTTCTTACTGGAATCTTGCACTGGTAAGTAAATGTACTTGAATTAATTTAATTTTTCTTTTTAGATCTAATGGTTTCATAAAAGCATTCTTTGTATAGATTTTTCACAGAAAAGCAGAAGACGTCGAAAATGATGCCCTTTCTCCTGAAGAACAGGAAGAATGCAAGAATTATCTGAGAAAGACCAGGGACTACTTAATAAAGATTTTAGATGAAAGCGATTCAAATCTTTCAGTAGTCAAGAAAGTAAGTTGCAAGATTTTTGTTCTTATTATTGACAATTGGGTGATAACTATATTTGCTTTGGATTTGTATTTTGGTAATTTCAAAAATGCTCAGTAAAACCTCATAATTAATGCACAGAAGGGGTACGTATTTCAGTATTTAAGAATTGCTTCCTCATGAGCTAGATGTTATTTCAAATTAAGAATTTGAAAAAATTTTCAAATTGAGAATCTAGGTTTACGAGTATACTGTTAAAAAATACTTGTTGGGGAATTAGTCAAGGTGGACATTTATTTTTGTTATTGTGGCAATGTATTGCCATGTAAGACTAGTTTGTAATAAATTTTACAATTAAACATTTTACTGAAATTGCCAGATCATTTCTTCTTCATCATCTGTTGTGGACTATCTTTTTTCCAACTCTTAGCAGTTTGAGACTGTCATAATGGTATTAACTTTAATTATATTCAACTTGACAAATAATTTGCTTGTGTTGCTTTCAGATTAGGAATTATGTTGTCTGGTGCATTCTAGCATCAATATTTTTCTCTACATGCAAAATCAATTAGTTAACATTTTGCTCACATTGAAAAATTTCCAATGTTAACATTTTTCTGCCATTATTATAGCTAACAGAAAGAATAGAAACTTTGTTGACTTTAGAGTCAGAGGACTTTAAGTTCCGTAGCAGTTTTATGTCTGTTACCTAAAGTATAAAGGGCTTGTAATACAAGAGTGAGAGAAGGTAAATACATTATTAAAATAAAATCTTGCATTTATTTAAGAATTTTTACTTTCAGTTTTTTTCAAACTAAGGTCCTTGATTCATGCCTTTCATTTTTAGTTGCCTGTGCCGCTGGAGTCTGTAAAAGAGATGTTTAATTCAGTCATGCAGGAACTTGATGACTATAGTGAAGGAGGTCCTCTTTATAAAAATGGCTCCTTGCGTAATGCAGATTCAGAAATGAAACATTCTTCATCATCTCCCACTAAATATTCTCTGTCACCAAGTAAAAGTTACAAGGTAAGTGGGAAGAAGTGAATTATTCCATTGTGGAATATGTTTCTGTTCTAAATATTTTAAATACTGTTTTGTTGTTACTTTATTTTAGTATTCTCCCAAAGCACCACCTCAGTGGGCAGAAGATCAAAATTCTTTACTGAAAATGATCTGCCAACAAGTGGAAGCCATTAAGGTAAATCCCTTAATTTTTCTATCTTGTTCCTGCCTTATTCCAAGATTCCTTTCTTGACCATTCTCTCACTTCTTTTGAAAGCTGTTCAAAGTGTCCCTTTGCCATGCTACTACAGAATCCTATGTTTTATATACTCCATATTAACACATAACCATATTTTTGAAATTACTTATGTTTGCATCTTTTCTGGATGTGAATTCTTCAGGGGTACCAACACTTCTTTCCAGAAGCAGAGAAGGTCTTTAAATGATTGAATTGAACTTGTGAAAATATTAATCAAACGTTGGTGTATGCATTTATTTCTCAGACTGACTGTAGTTGTGTGTGTCATACGTATAGCTTGTAATTCACAAGTTGTTTAAACTTCAGGAAACCTTTTTATCTTTTTAATACTTTCATATGAATTTGACAATTATGTAAGGAATAGTTACATGTATATAATCTTATACTTTATTTAAGTTTTTAATTATGTTTTAAAGATTTATTTATTGTTTTTAGAGAAAGGGGAAGGGAGAGGGGCAGAGAGGGAGAGAGACATCAATGTATGGTTGCCTTTCACCTGCCTCCAGCCACAGACCTGGCTGGAGACCTGGCTTGCAACCTGGTTATGTGTCCTGTCTGGGAAATCAAACCAGCAACCTTTGGGTTCACAGGCCAGTGGTACTATTTTAAGTGACCTATTACCTGATACCATGACAGTGTTTTTTTTTTTTTTTTTTTAAAGAAGTAATTTCTTGCTAAATGCCTGTTTTGTGAGGGACATTATATAAGTTCCATGGTTGGGGAGGTTATTGTCATTTAGTTACTTATGAAATGGCAGAGATCTGATAGCCACATAGATACCAATAGAAGGTATGTCTGTCAGCCTTTTTGTGTAGGCAGCAGAATGGTGTTATGAAAATGTTTTTGGGCAAAAGTAGGTTTACAGTTGTAAGTATGCAAAACAATTTATTCATGTATTACTATTTATTAATTGTTGCATTTCCCATACAAACAACTGTAAATATACTTTTGCTCTATCCTATATATTCAGAGACAATAATAGTTGGTTTTTGTTTTCTAGTGGAGCATTTGAGCATCACCTTGAAGAATAAGTAGGGTTTTATAACATCAAATGTGGCTAAGTGAAAAGCTAATATTGGGAGGTAATGTGGAATGTTGAGAAAAGTAGTGTGGAAAGGAGATATGCTGAAAGGATGTTTAGGATGATACTGCTGAGGACCGTGAATGTCAGAGAAATTAATTTGTAGGTACTTTTCTTGGCTACAGCTGAACTTTAGAAAGATTAACTAGGCCCTGGCTGGTGGCTCAGTAGATAAAGCGCCAGCCTGCAAACCCAAAGGTCGCTGGTTTGAGTCCCAGCCAGGGAATATAACCAGGTTGCTAGCCAGGTCTCCAGCCCCATCTCCAGCTATGTCTCCAGTCAGGTCCGTGGCTGGAGGCAGGTGAAAGGCAACCCATACATTGATGTTTCTCTCCCTCTCTGCCTCTATCCCTTCCTCTCTCTAAAAATAATAAATAAAATCTTAAAAAAAAAACCAAAAACCCAAAAAGATTAACTAAAGCAAATGTAGAAGGGAAATGGAGATGAAGTCATTTAAGAAGTTAGTTGTTTAGGCTACTCTAACCTAGAGTAAATGAATTAGGTAATGGTACTAAGGAATGAAAGAATATGAGCAAATAACTAGTTGAAAAATTAAGAGTCATATTCTTAAATTAGCACCTGGTACTCAGATCTTATTGGAATGTACTTAGAATCTGTTAGAAGGCATCATCAGGTATTTAAATTTAAAATATATAAAATAAATTTATCACTGGTTTTAGTGTTCCCTAATTGCTTAATTTTTTTTCTTTCAACAGAAAGAAATGCAAGAATTGAAACTGAATAGCAGTAACTCAGGGTCCCCTCATCGTTTTTCTACAGACTGTTATGGAACAGATTCAGTGCCTGATGGATATCAAGGTTCACAGACTTTTCATGGGGCTCCATTAACAGGTGAATTGGCAACTGTATATGTTAGTAAATCACTGCCTGTCCCCCTTCTTTAAATAGATAACTTGTGGAATCACCTTGTGTATGTGTATTTGTTTACATATGTATCTATATATGTGTTTATATGTTACTTAGGCTGTATTTGTTAGTACTGAGATTTTTATAACTCCAAACAGAAGCAAGACAAGCTTTTTTTGATGCTGTGTATGTAAAGGCTTAAATAATAACCCTTTAATGCACATGTCAAGAGGAGCTGGGACTGAGGTGGAACTACTCCTTATGATTAAAAATGTGAACTGATAATCAGTATACATTAAGAGTTACCTAATTAAAAATGTAGTATCAGAAATTATTTTGATAAAATATTCAGAGATAAGGCATTCATAGGAAATCTTGTTTGTTTTGAAATGCCATGGTCATACATAAAAGAAAGGGGTTTGAATTTAGAACATATTAGGATATGAGGTTGTGTTACCTCTCTGAGCCAGTTTGTTTGAAACATGAAGATAATATTTGAGTCACATGACAATTGTGAAGATTTATGTAAGAGTGGGTGTGTATTAGGTTTTTATTTACAGTATACAATAAACAGTGAACCAAAGGGTGCTAATAGTTCCTCCCATGGGGTGGTTGTCTCTGTGCAAAAATGCTTTGTGTGTGGTGGTGTTACTTAATCACTGTAACCCAGAGTAGTAGGTACTATTTTTAATCCTGATTTTATTTTTATTTATTTATAAAACTTTTATTCATTATTTTTATAGAGAGGAGAGAAGAGGGGGAGTTAAGAAAGGGAGAGAAACATCAATGTATGGTTGCCTTTCACCTGCCTCCAGCTACAGACCTGGCTGGAGACCTGGCTTGCAACCTGGTTACGTGCCCTGAACCAGCAACCTTTGGGTTCACAGGCGGGCGCCTATCCACTGAGTCACCAGCCAGGGCCTGTTTTTTAAATATTACTTTTAAGTTCTAAGCATTTGTTACTATATGTTTTTCAAAATTCTATTAACAAATATATAGTATTCCATCATGTGGAAGTACTGCAAATTTTATTCCTTCATTATTACTTCTAATTTTTGCTGATATAAATAATCTGTAGACACATTCCCAGGATTGTAGACTTTTTTTTTTTTTTTTTTTATTATTTTTAGAGAGAGGGTTAGGGAGAGAGGGAGAGAGGGAGAAAGACATCCATGTATGGTTGTCTTTCACCTACCTCCAGCCACAGACCTGGCTGGAGACCTGACTTGCATCCTCATTCTGTGCCCTGGCAGGGGAATCAAACCAGCAGCCTTTGGGTTTGCAGGCTGGGGCCCTATCCACTGGGCCACCAGCCAGGGCCTACATAGTCTTTCAAGTTGTACTGTTTTCTGGTAATATTTTCATTAAACATATCAAGGAAATGACTGTTGGTAGTCTTACTGTGTACATGAGTGTCTTCTAGTTGTTCATTTCCTGGTAAAATTCACACCAAACAGATGAAGGAAATAGTGTGGACATTAGCATGAGTTTCAGTCATGATGTGTCCCTGCCTCTACCCCAACAAAGAGCATGTTTTGTGTTACTTATGAGATCCTTTTCTATGAATTTGTCAGGTGATTTGTGACCTGAATATTTGAAGCTGGAGTTTATAAAATAAAGACTTGTCATTGTGCAGATTTTCAAGGCGTACTTCATTGATAGCCTTGAGGTCATCAGATGCTTTTTGATTCCTTAGACCCTTTCCCCGACTAGTGCATTCCCAGTATTTTTGATATTAGAACATGGCTGTGCGCTCACATCATATCACTCATTCTTGGAAATGGGACCAGTTACTTCTTGCTTTTCTGATGCTTGTGAGATGCTTGTTCTTGTTGACTGCCATGGTGCTCTTCCTCTTCATGTGCCATATTTAGCAGTTTTTCCTAATTTGTCATTTGATAATCTTTATCGAAAAAATATTATGCAGTTTGGAATCTTTCTTTGATTTCTATTGCTATTGTATTTCTAGTTCTTCTCTAGATAGTCTTCACTGTCTAGGGTTTTTAACAGTGTTTTCTTCTTTCTTCTTTTTTTTTTTTTTTTTAGTTGCAACTACTGGCCCTACAGGATATTATAGTCAGTCACCAGCATATAATTCCCAGTATCTTCTCAGACCAGCAGCTTCTACCCCCACAAAGGTAACAAAGGAATAATTTATGCACTTATAAACATATTTTTTTCAATTGCTCAGGCTTCTTTCAAAGAAATTTAAGAAGTAGTTCAGCATTAGAAATTCTGTATCCCATAAGAGACAGGTATTTTAAATTTTTCTCCAGATACAGAAGTTATATTTCTTAGTCATCTTATTTTTATGCTATAATAAGAGTGAACATTTAGAATATTTTTAAACGGGGTGGTGGTGGTGGGCCTTCATCATTCTGTTTTGGCCGAAATAAGACTGATCTGCCTTCATGAACCACTATGTAGTATATAGTTCCAGGCATAAAGTGTCTAAGCCCCACTACTACAGCTGTAGTTGAATATAAGTTTTTAAGACTTGGTGCATTTGGGTCCTGGCTGTCTTGCTCATTGTGACATTGGGAAAATATTTTAACCTTTCTATGTGTTAGTTGCCTCCCATGTGAAATTAGGATAATAATGCCTTAATTCATAGGTATTTTTGAGGATATTCAAGTTAGGTAATATATGTACTTAGAACATTGCTCAGTTGGCACATTAGTGTGAAATCAGTAAATGCTAGTTATTATCATTGTTAATATCACTTGATATGTTTAGGAATAAAGATACATACTTATTCTATGTAAATATATAGGAGATATTACATTTTTAAGATGCTGCAATTAAGAAAATTTTTATTATAGAACAAAGTAATGTAATTTTAAGTGTCCTGTCGTAATGTTGTGTTTTCTTAATAATGCACTACATTACCTAATGTTATCTTTACCTTATAATACTTATGCTTGTGGTTTGTGAACATTGGTTTGTATCTAGTTACCTGTAGTTTTGTAGACAACCTACAAAAATTTTAATCTTTTTTTTTCTTTTAGGGTCCAGTTTATGGCATGAATAGACTTCCATCTCAGCAGCATATTTATGCCTATTCACAACAGATGTCCACACCACCGGTGCCAAGCACATCTGCTTGTATGTTCTCTCAAGAGATGTATGGTCCTCCATTGCGTTTTGAGTCTCCTGCCACGGGAATTTTGTCACCCAGGGGTGATGATTATTTTAATTACAATATTCAACAGACAAGCACAAACCCACCTTTGCCGGAACCAGGTTATTTTACAAAGCCTGCAGCTGCAGCTCATGCTTCAAAATCTGTAGAATCTAAGGTTATAGAATTTGGTAAAACTAATTTAGTTCAGCCCGTGCCAGGTGAAGGAATAAGGCCATCTTTGACGGCACCTGCACATACAACACAGCCGACTCCTTTTAAATTTAACTCAAACTTCAAATCAAATGATGGTGATTTCACATTTTCCTCACCACAGGTTGTGACACAGCCCTCTTCTTCGGCTTACAGTAACAGTGAAAGCCTTTTAGGTCTTCTGACTTCAGAAAGACCTTTGCAAGGAGATGGTTACAGTGCAGCAAAACCTGGTCAAACCATTGGACCTCGAAATACATTCAATTTTGGAAGCAAAAATGTGTCTGGAATCTCATTTACTGAAAACATAGGTCCAAATCAGAAGAATTTTGGTTTTCGTCGAAGTGATGATATGTTTACATTCCATGGTCCAGGAAAATCAGTATTTGGAACATCTGCTCCAGAGCTTGCCAGCAAGAATCATGAAGCTGATGGAGGGAGTGCCCATGGTGATGATGATGATGATGGCCCTCACTTTGAGCCTGTAGTTCCTCTTCCTGATAAGATTGAAGTAAAAACTGGTGAGGAAGATGAAGAAGAATTCTTTTGCAATCGTGCAAAATTGTTCCGTTTTGATACAGAATCCAAAGAATGGAAGGAACGTGGAGTTGGCAATGTGAAAATACTAAGGCATAAAACATCTGGTAAAATTCGCCTTCTCATGAGACGAGAGCAAGTATTAAAAATCTGTGCAAATCATTATATCAGTCCAGATATGAAGCTGACACCAAATGCTGGGTCAGACAGATCTTTTGTATGGCATGCTGTTGATTATGCAGATGAGTTGCCCAAACCAGAACAACTTGCTATTAGATTCAAAACTCCTGAGGAAGCAGCGCTTTTTAAGTGCAAGTTTGAGGAGGCCCAGAACATTTTAAAAGCATCAGGAGCAATGGTAGCCACAACAACAAATAAGGCTATGAGAATTGTAAAAGAGACCACAAATCATGATAACAAAGGTATTTGCAAATCTGATGCCAGAAACATGAATTTTGAATTTCAAGTAGCAAAGAAAGAAGAGTCTTGGTGGTACTGTAACAGCTGCTCATTAAAAAATGCTGCAACTGCTAAGAGATGTATTTCATGCCAGAATCTAAACCCATGCAATAAAGAGCTCTTTGGCCTGCCATTAGTTGAGACTGTTTCCACTCTTAAAACTGGCCCTGAAAATACTCCAGATAGGCTTGTGTTGATGATTCCAAAGGAAGAAGGTCACTGGGATTGTAGTGTTTGTTTAGTGAGAAATGAGCCTACTGCATCTAGATGCATTGCATGCCAGAATGCAAAACCTGCTAACAAAAGTGGACCTTCATTTGTTCAGCAACCATCTTTTAAATTTGGCCAAGGAGATCTTCCTAAGTCTGTTAACAGTGATTTCAGATCAGTTTTTTCTATAAAGGAAGGACAGTGGGATTGCAGTGTATGCTTGGTACGAAATGAAGAAAGCTCTACAAAATGTGTTGCTTGTGAGAATTTAAGAAAACCTAATTTACCTACTACTACTGTTCCAGCACCTGCTTCTTTTAAGTTTGGTACTTCAGAGAAAAGTAAAACTTCAAAGAGTGGATTTGAAGACATGTTTGCTAAAAAGGATGGACAGTGGGATTGTGGTGTTTGCTTGGTACAAAATGAAGCAAATGCTACAAAATGTGCTGCCTGTCAGAATCCTGGTAAACTGAGTCTATCTACTTCTGTTATTCCAGTACCTGCCTCTTTTAAGTTTAGTACTTCAGAAACAAGCAAGGCCACAAAGAATGGATTTGAAGGATTGTCCACCAAGAAGGAAGGACAATGGGATTGCAGTATATGCCTAGTGCAAAATGAAGCAAGTACTACCAAATGTGTTGCTTGTCAGAATCCAGGTAAACAAAATCAGCCTACTTCTGCTATTCCAGCACTTGCCTCTTCAGAGACAAGCAAAGCCACAGAGAGTGGATTTGAAGGAATGTTTGCCAAGAAGGAAGGACAATGGGATTGTGGTGTTTGCTTTGTGCAAAATGAGAGTTCTTCCTTAAAATGTGTGGCTTGTGATGCCTCCAAACCAGTTCTTCAACCTATTGCAGAAACTTCTTCAGCTTTCACATTGGGCTCAAAAGCTAAGTTAAATGACTCTTCCGGAAGTCAGGTGGGAACAGGATTTAAAAGTAAATCTTCAGAAAAAGCTTTTAAATTTGGCATCACAGAACAGGGATTTAAATTTGGGCATGTGGATCAAGAAAATATACCTTCATTTACATTTCAGAGTTCTAGTACAGATCCTAAGTCGACAGCAGAAGGATTTAATTTTTCTGTTCCTGCGTTTGCTGATGGTTTTAAATTTGGCATTCAGGAGCCAGGAAATCAAGAAAAGAAGAATGAAAAGCCCCTTGAAAAAGACAATGGTCTTCAGGCTCAAGGTGTTAGCAGTCAGAAGAATGGTAGTGGTGTGGCTTTTGGTCAAACTGGGAACATTTTTACCTTTGCAGATCTTGCAAAATCAACTTCAGGAGAAGGATTTCAATTTGGCAAAAAAGACCCTAATTTCAAGGGATTTTCAGGTGCTGGGGAAAAATTATTCTCATTGCAAAGTGGTAAAATGGCTGATAAAGCTGACACTTCTACTGACATTGAGAAAGATGATGATGTCTATAAGACTGAGGAAAGTGATGACATCCATTTTGAACCAGTAGTTCAGATGCCTGAAAAAGTAGAACTTGTAACAGGAGAAGAAGATGAAAAAGTTCTTTATTCGCAGCGGGTAAAATTATTTAGGTTTGATGCCGAGATAAGTCAGTGGAAAGAAAGGGGTTTGGGGAACTTAAAAATTCTCAAAAATGAAGTCAACGGCAAACTAAGGATGCTGATGCGAAGAGAGCAAGTACTTAAAGTGTGTGCTAATCATTGGATAACAACTACAATGAACCTGAAGCCTTTATCTGGATCTGATAGAGCATGGATGTGGTTAGCTAGTGATTTTTCTGACGGTGATGCCAAATTAGAGCAGCTGGCAGCAAAATTTAAAACACCGGAGCTTGCTGAAGAATTCAAGCAGAAATTTGAAGAATGTCAACGACTCCTATTAGATATACCACTTCAGACTCCTCATAAACTGGTGGATACTGGCAGAGCTGCCAAATTAATACAGAGAGCTGAAGAAATGAAAAGTGGACTGAAAGATTTCAAAACATTTTTGACCAATGATCAAATAAAAGTCACTGAGGAAGAAAGTAAGACTTCAGATGTAGATTCTGCCAGTGGTGTTGACACAACCACCACATCAAATCCTGAAAACACTGGGCCCGCATTAGAGTGGGATAACTATGATTTAAGGGAAGATGCTTTGGATGATAGTGTAAGTAGTAGCTCAGTTCATGCTTCTCCACTGGCAAGTAGCCCTGTGAGGAAAAATCTCTTCCGTTTTGGTGAGTCAACAACAGGATTTAACTTTAGTTTTAAATCTGCTTTGAGTCCATCTAAGTCTCCTGCCAAGTTGAACCAGAGTGGGACCAGTGTTGGCAATGATGAAGAGTCTGATGTTACTCAAGAAGAAGAGAGAGATGGACAGTACTTCGAACCTGTTGTACCTTTGCCTGATCTAGTTGAAGTGTCCAGTGGTGAGGAAAATGAACAAGTTGTTTTTAGTCACAGAGCAAAACTTTATAGGTATGATAAAGATGTTGGTCAGTGGAAAGAAAGAGGTATTGGTGATATAAAGATTTTACAGAATTATGATAATAAGCAAGTTCGCATAGTGATGAGAAGGGACCAGGTATTAAAACTTTGTGCCAATCACAGAATAACTCCAGACATGGCTTTGCAAAATATGAAAGGGACAGAAAGAGTGTGGGTATGGACTGCATGTGATTTTGCAGATGGAGAAAGAAAAGTAGAACATTTAGCTGTCCGTTTTAAACTACAGGATGTTGCAGACTCATTTAAGAAAATATTTGATGAAGCAAAAATAGCCCAAGAAAAAGATTCTTTGATAACACCTCATGTTTCTCTCTTGACCACTCCCAGAGAATCACCATGTGGCAGAATTGCTGTAGCTGTTTTAGAAGAAACCACAAAAGAGAGGACAGATTTACTTCAGGGAGATGATATAGCAGATGCAACTTCAGAAATTGAAGACATGTCTAGTGTATCTGAAACAGCAACAAAAGCAGTAGTTTCTCCTCCAAAGTTTGTATTTGGTTCAGAGTCTGTTAAAAGCATTTTTGGTAGTGAAAAATCAAAACCATTTACTTTTGGGAACAGTTCAGCTACTGGGTCTTTGTTTGGATTTAGTTTTAATACACCTTTAAAAAGTAGTAAAGAAACTAGTTCAGTAGTCCGGAGTGGATATGAAAGACAAATGGAACCCAATGATTGCGAAGACTCAGAGAACTCGGATATTAAACAGTCTTCAGATGGCAAAGTCAAAAATCTCTTTGCTACTTTTCCAAAGGAAGAAGTTTCAACTAATCACACATTTAAAACACCAGAGAAGGGTAAGCACTTAGTTTTAATAGATTAAGCAGAATTTTTATTTTGTGTTTTTCTTTTTAATGTTTACCTTAATGCAGGCTCTTTGTAGGATACTATATTTCACTAAAAATTGAGTCATAACACATTTGCCCAGTTCTTCTCTCTCAAAATTATTTTACCTGCAAGTGTCAAACAGTAACAGAGTATTTTTGAAAGTGATTTAGGAGATTTTAGTAACTGAAGGATATTTACGTTATGTTTAGTGTGGAGCACACAAACCCAATGCAGGACTGAAGTTTAGTCACTCATATATTTGAATCATGAATATTAACTTGAGTCTTTTTTTAATTGTTATTTTCTTGCCATTAAAAAACACAAAAAAACATGACACTGAGGTGTTCATATATATATATTTTTAAGTATTTTATTTATTATTTTTAGAGAGGGAGGAAGAGAGAGAGGCAGAGAGGGAGAAAGACATCAATATATGGTTGCCTTTCACCTGCCTCCAGCTATGGACATGACTGGAGACCTGGCTTGTAACCTGATTATGTTCCCTGGCTGGGGAATCGAACCAGCGACCTTCAGGTTCGCTGGCCGGCACCTTAACCACTGTGCCAGGAGTAGGTGTTCATATTTTATTTAAGGTAATCTTGCCACTATTAAATGAGGAAAGAATGAACCTCTTGGATAAAAGAACATAAAATGGGCAAATTGGTATACAGGGTGTGCGCAATAAAGTGGCAAAATTTTAGTAAAATACACATACCACAAAAGTGTTATATTTTGAAATAAATTTATTCTTATATGTAAATACATGAACAGTTATTTTAAAAATTGTTCAAAAAAGTCTTCATTTGCTGCAATAATAGACTCGATTCAACTTCAGGATGCTTTAACTTTTCTTTATCCATGGATATCATGTTTTCAGTCTTAGCTTTAACAGCCTTTTTATTGGAATGAGGTTGTTTATTAACTTCTCTCTCACAAATGCTCCATACATAATAGTGTAAAGGATTTGCATCTGGTGAATCAGGCAGCCAGATTTCCTTTGACCAGAATTCAGAAACATTGACACTGAGAAATTCTTGCACCTTTTGGGTGTTATGTGCTGGTACACCATCTAGTTGGAAGACAAAATAACATCCATTTGTAATTTGCTTCATCCACTGTACAACTGCTCTCAAAACTTCAAGGTAAACATCAACAGTCACCTTCAAGCCTTTTGGAAACAAATGCAGGGTCATGATCTCTCCTTCATTGCTGACAACACCTAACACCATCACTGTAGTGGGAAATTTCATTTTCCTGATAGTTGGGACTTCATTAAGATTCTCACAGAGCCACCTGTCATTTCTTTTGTTGACTTTGGTCTTGCTGAGAATTCTTTTCATCAGAGAAGAAAATCAGAGGGTTTTTTTTGGTGGTGGTGGGAGGGGATTTTTCAGTTTTGTTAGTGTCCTTGCTTTTTCAAATGCCTTTCCTTTGTCTGCTATCTAAGAACACATGATCTCTATCTGATATCTTCAGTAGTAATCTTATGAACCATTGCATCCAATATCTGCAGTTTCCTTCCTATGGAGAACATTCATTGACTTTCCTGGATTTTCATCGATCTCCTGGATTCTGTGTACAATATCTGGACTTGTGTGGTCCTTGCGTACTTTATGCATTTTTCCTTGTTGGTGTGGCAACATCAGGATCGGCATCATAATACTGTTTTCATATTGTAAACTACGTAAAGGGATGTTATTTTAAAAAAAAAAATTTTTTTTTTTAAGATTTTATTTCATTATTTTTTAGAAAGAGGGGAAGGGAGATAGGCAGAGAGGGAGAGAGACATCAATGTATGGTTGCGTTTCACCTGCCTCCAGCCGCAGACCTGACTGGAGACCTAGTTGGCAACCTGGTTATGTGCCCTGGCTGGGGAATCGAACCTGCAACCTTTAGGTTTGCAGCCCGGCGCCTTAACCATTGTGCTACCAGCCAGAGGTTTTTTTTTTTTAATTTTTAAGAAAAATATTTTATTTTTTTTAGAGAGAGGGGAAGGGAGAGAGGCAGAGAAAGAGAGAGAAACATTGATGTATGGTTGCCTTTCACCTGCCTCCAGCTACAGACCTGACTGGAGACCTGGCTGGGAATCTTAACCAGCGACCTTTGTGTTTGTGGGCCAGTGCCTTATCCACTGTGCCACCAGCTAGGGCAAAGGGATGTTATTGAAGTCCGCAATTTCCTTAGCAGTTTGCCCTGCATGCAGTCAAGAAATTATGGTTGCTTTAACATCATATTCCTTCGACATGATGGTTGGTCTTAGAGTTCAGTTCTTTATATCTGAAACAATGCTGTTAAATCATAACCTTGGAAACATAGTTTTTAAAAATAAGCTCATGAAATGAGATGCAAATTACTGCCAACTTATTGTGCGCACCCTATATATTGGGGGACTGTGGTTTTTAGAAAGTCATACTCACTTTGGTTATCAAAATGCTCAAAAATTAAATACTCTTTATTTTCTAGGGTTTAATTTTAGTCTTTTTAAATCTAATCCAATGGCTTTTTGGACCAGTACCCCTTCCACACAGCCTGAGAACAAAGGTATTAAGCAAACATTCTCAGTATGAGATGACATCAATTTTTATAGCAGCCAGTAGTGTTAGCAAAGAAATGGTGGCCGTATGAAATTAAGTACTTAACACTACAGTGTGCATGCTAAAAAAATGCCAGTTTAAATGCAAATAACTTTTGACTGGTGGTATAATACCTTTTAATGCTATTTTTAAAACTGTACTTGAATGTCATTTTTTTTCACTATTGCATAACATTATTTTGAGATAAGGGTTATGTGATGTTAACCTTCTGCCGCTTTGTACTTCATTACTCCGTTATTTTATAGTCTGCTTAACGAAGAAAGACCTATATATTTTCTAACCTTTTTCTAGAGTCACTAATGACAGCCAGAATCCAAACCTGTGATGGTAATAGCATGTATGCAACATGATACAGAGTATCGCTTTAGGGCCATTCTTTTGGTCGTGTTTTAGAAAAATAATAGTTTTTTAAAACAGACCCCATTCTTAACATCTACTGTTATATCCTGGTATGTTATATATGTAGTACAGATCTTTTGTAAAAAGAGAGTGGAGTAATAATAGAAAATGGGATCTCATAAAGACCTTCAAAGGCACAGTTAGGGACATTAAAATTCACTCCTGGTGTCTAAAAACTATCTTGAGCAACCCAACTGTGTTACAGGTTGCCAAACAAGTACATTGATAAAGTGACAGTCCTTGATTTCTGGGGCCTTCAGTTTTAAAGTATACCAATTTACTACTGACTGAAACAACTCCTAAGCTTTATTTTAAAGAATGCAGTCTTTGAGAAATTATGTGAAAAGTGTGGGCTTTTTTTTTGGCTTACACACCGATTCTGTGGGCCCTAGGTTAAGAATTCCTGGCCTAAGAGAAAATTTATCTATGTACTATTTTAAGATAAAGAGCATCTGCCAGCATCCCAAAGGATCTTAGAGATGAAGACTTTGTATGTGAAGACCCAGCAGGCTATCTGATAATGCTCAAGTTGTCTTTACCAGCTCACAGCAGAACCGGAACAAGAATCTGTTACAGTGTTTTTGTATTATCCCTGGTCAGGAATTGAGACTTACATTTTTGTAATGAAGGAAAGTAAGAGGCAAGTTTAATGTTGTAAAAGGACTCTTAGTTCTCCAGATCAGTGCCATCCCATAGAAATAAATGATCTGTGTGTAATTTAAAACATTTTAGTAGTCACAAACACACAAAGAAATGGGTGAAAAGTGAAAAGATGAAATTGATTTTAATAATTATTCAGTTTAACCCATTATCCAAAGTACCATTTGAACTTCTGATGGGTATTAAAATATGAGATATTTTATATTCTTTCTGGTACTAAGTGTTCAAAATTCAGTATGTATTTTTATTTTTATTTTTTTCTTTT